>JAWQRP010003425.1:0-13407 GCA_033557875.1 Quadriops clusia
TTGTTTTATGTGAAATTTGATGTGCAAATGTTCTTTTGAAGGGGTCCGAAGATGCTGATCTAGCGAAACCGGTCACCCAACGATCAAATAAATAGTCAAGAAAGTACTACCTCTTTGCATTATTATTGGATATAATTTTCTTTTTGTGTGTAAAAGGTAGATAAATTTTTATCAATCGTATTTCTTATCAAAAAAACTATTTGTTGGTTTTGATATTTGGTATTATGAGTCTATTAATTTAATCACTTTTTGAGGTTTTAAAATATTTATTTTTCGACGTTTCACCAATTTATATATGCATCATCAGGAACATATTGTAATATATAGTTTCAAAAATTAGGATGAAGTACATAAAACCCCAAAAAGTGATTAAATTAATAGACTTAAAATAGCCAATATCAAAACCAACAAATTGAATAAACTGAGTCAAGATAAATTACACATTTCAAAAAAACTATTATTTTCAAATGCATTTATCATTTATTCAACAAAACAAAACAAAAACAAATTACAAAATTATTATAAATACTAATGAAGTAACATCATAAATATAATTTTTGGACTATTTCTCTCGAAGAGAAATAGTATTGCACATGCCCTTTAACAATAATACTATTTTCAGGTCATAAAGTATTGCACATAATCTTACGAGTACTTATGCTACTTTTTAAATAAATAACATAAATAAATGACTATTATTCACAACATGGACTACTCTATCAATAAACCATGCGGCTAAGAATGACCTTTATGGAGCGTTGTTATTGTAAGTTACTTTGGCGTGATATCCAGTTGGGTCTACGAAATATTCCACATTTTGAATCCTGCCATCGGGAAGAAGAACGTGATAACGGCCTTTGGCCTGGTCCCCATCTCTTGATTCCTCGTGCCCAAAGTCATTTCCCGAGTCGTAGTCACGAATCCTGTATCCAAAGGCGTATTTAGCTGCGTACGATATCTGAAAGCATAATAGAAACCATTATTTCATTCAACTGTAGTTCATACGTCAGTTATGAGTTTTGCTAATATTCTCTGTGGTTGGTAAACCACACGTAATAAACAGTTACATATTTGATTATCATACATTACGGACATTACATCACAATGATAAATAAGAAAGTAGTGTGCAATTTAATTAGAGGGAAAACAGATTAAGAAAGAAACTCTTCAAGTGCAGAAAGCAGATAAAAAGATTTTCTATTGCAGGTACCATTTTACGGATTTTGTTTGGGCGTACATTGGATAAAAATATTTAGATTATTGTTTTGACGTAGAGGTTCGGCTTATATTCAAATTTTAGTACCGACAATAATTAGAAAGTGCATTTACTCTAAAGTATTGGAAAGTGGTACAGAGAACATGTGGTGGCTCATATTGTCAATAACAGATACAAGAAATTATTACAGATTATCGCCAGTCAGTAGCGAGACATGAATACCGTAACGTCGCTTCACGAAATGAGGTTTAGTTAAAATGTAAAGTGCAAAGTAGGAAGTTTGTGCAAGTTGTTCTAAAACTTCGTATGTCGCATATATAGTGTTTAATTTTTGTAGAAAGGGAAGAAAGAAACCTTTAATCACAAATTATTTTATTTAGGACATTAAATGTATAAATAATAAATGTGTAACACTCCCCAACTGTCAGGTTGGATATCATGATATCACAAATAAAGTTATACCTATTGAAATGTACCAATAAATTATTAAGAATGTTTAACATAATATAAATGTATAAATTAAATACAAACCAACGTAGACTTACGTTTATGTTATTTTAATCTTATTATTATTATTGTTAAAAAGTTATTTGCGAAACCGTTAGCATGCACCTCGGGGTACGCAGCTATATTAAAATAAACTAACTGTATACGAACAGTTTGCAGCAGATGCTGATTTATTTAAATATTGATGGTTGACAGACGTTTGCTCGAATAAAAGTGAAAGCAATTAGCATACAAGCTAATTAGAATTGAATGCGAATTACACGATTTACTATAAAAAGAACATCTTAATTGGTAAGATGCCCAACTTATTCAATGAATTTTTATAAGGCTTTACAAAGATATTATGAAATTCAGCATAATGTCGATCTGCCTAAAAAGTACACACATAATTTTCCGTTTAATTCTAATAATACTACTATTAAAATAAATATTAAATAATGAATTGTGGTGGGATGAAATTTCCTTGCGCTTTAGAGAAAGCTAAGCGTAATCTTACATTCTGATTCCTCGAACTTAAGCCTTTTGTTTTATTCACAAGGTATTCTACGACCTACGAATATAAGTCAATTTATGCAAAATAAAGCTTACTTTCCTACGAATATGGAGCAACTTTTTAACGTTAACTTTTTTAATTTTGTGCACCCGAACCGGCCGCTTCTTCTTCACCGTAATGTGATAAACGGGTTTCACGTAATGATGGTGCGGTTTAGCAAAATGATGGTTCCCCTGATTCAAATTAACGTTAGACCCGTGATTATGGTTATCGTTGGAATTGTTAATTACTATAACGTTTTGCGCATCTTTATGATTGGCTTTGTGTGATTTTGCATCATCAAAAGTAACTGCAGGTTTGCTATAAGTATAACCTGCGTTCTTGCTGTAATCAGCAACACTAGTGCTCTGTTTTAAATGGGAAGGTAGATCGAGTTCAGGTTTGGAGGGCGCAATAGGTTTGTAGTAACCATGAATATCGGGATAAGGAAGGGACAAATAAGGTTTTTGTTCATAAGACTTGTATTCCAAAGGTTTATGCAAATCAGGTTTACGCTTCTTAACACGTTTTCGTTTTTTCTTTAGATAGTACCGACGACTTGGATGAATATTTGCCAAGTTCTCTAACGTTTTCCCCACAGGATCATTGCTATGATTAACAGCTATAAGTTTTTCAGCATGAGGAATAACCGATTCCCTAGTGATTTCGTCTGAATAATCCGAGTCATCTGTTTGAACCGGTACATGAAAATCTGGATCATTGTCATTGGAATTCGCATTTACTATGGACGTTCCATTATCATCATCATCATAATAGTAATAATAATAATAGTCATCCTCTTCGCTTTCACTACCGTTTGTATTATTTTTATTTTCAGGAATGTCATAATCGTCATAGACATACTCATAGTCATCTATATCGCTCGCTTCACGCTTTTTTCTGATATTATGAAATGAATTATCTTCTGTGTTTAATGCTAAATTGCCTAAATCTTGTTTATATTGCTTTAATTTCTTGTAACTTTCAACAGTAAGTGTACTTACATCATTTCCGTCGCCGCCTTGGATGTAAGCAGGATTTTCGTCCTTGACAAAGTATTTCTGAATGTCAGCATTCGCAGATCCTTTAACCCCTAATTGCTTGCTGAAACTGTTTCCACCGATTCCCGGAGTTGACCCTTGAAATGGATTACCTAATTTCGCTGCTGGCCTGCTGATTATTCCAGTTTGTTTGCCGTTTTGAGAGAATTGACCAAATACCTTTCGTGCTTCTTTCTGTGATTTCTCTATTTCCGCTTGTGCTTCAGCTTGTGCCTGGTAAATGGCGTGCGTTTCAGCCTGCGATTTAGCTTCAGCTGCCGCTTGCGCTTGAACGTGGGCTATTTGCGCTTCGGCTTTAACTTTGGCTTGAGCTCTTTGGTGAGCATCGGCTAAAGCTTGCGCTTGGGCCTGAGCCTGAGCTTGGGCGTGAAGAAGAGCTGTTTGCCGTTCTGCTTCAGCCAAGGCTTGAGCTTCGGCTTGTGCCTTGGCTGCGACCAAAGCTTTATGTTGAGCCTCGACTTGCCTCGCTGCGTCCTGTTGAGCCTGTTGTATGGCTCTTTGCGCTTGTTGCCTAGCTGTCACGTCCAATTGGTGTTGAATGTGAGAAATGTCTGCGTTTTGCGCAACTATTGGCGCTGTTATGTGAGGGTTCCCTATTTGAGGCGAAGGTTGAAAATGTGTAGCTGCTTGGAAATTTGGTAAAGATTGGTAGTTTGAGGAAGGATGAAAATTTGAGGAATGAAAATTACCACTTGGAGGCGGTGGTGTTTGGATTTGCAAAGATTCAGGAGACTGTAATTGGAATCCTTGTGGATGAGGACCTTGAAGGGATTGGGGCTGCAAATAATGCGGCACACGTGGTGGCTGAATTTGAGATAAAATCTCAGGATGCAACCCTTCTGGCCTAGGTTCGATTCTTATATTTGGTTTGGTTTGATGATTAGGAACGTCTCTTTGATTTTCAGATATGGGAGTGTGATCTCTTATACCTTTATATCCAGGATGATGCTTCTGATGCGGATTGGTTCCGATCAATTGGTTTAAACCTTGTAATTGCACATTAGGATGTTTGCCGATTAGAGAATTGAGGGCTACAATGTCTTGTTCGTGGCTTCCTGAATATTGGGCCCCATTGGAATCTAAATAAATTGACGTTGGACGTCCACCAATCAATGCTGGTTGTAGAGAAACATGATCCTGTCTTGCAAGGGCCTTATTTTGGATTTCGTGTGTTTCCGAACCAGCTCCTTGAAGATCTCCGGATTTTTCGTAGTAGTTCTCAGGCTTTAAACTTTTATTTGTTCGTTTCAATATTTCCACATTAGCCGAACTTTCTTCATTTTCAGCACGACTGGTAATTTTATGACTTAAAGGACGTCTGCTCTTATATTGAGGGTTTCTAGTTCCTACGTGCACTTTCCCTGGATAATCTTTGCTTTCAGAATATCTCGAAGAGTTTGACAAAACTGGATTTCCCGTAGCTTTACCAGCATTCCGTAAACGTTCTTGTCTCAACGCTTGGTTTATAGCATCAACTTGCTGTTGTTGAGCGTACCTGAATTTCAGTTTATCTTGTTGAGCAGCAGCACTTTGATAATTAAAAGCTGGTGGTTTGAAGGGATCCTGATGTGGCAGTTCTCTAGATGTCCTTGATGCGTTATCAACTACCGCTTTTTCATCCACCATTTCGTGGACTGGAGGATTGTGTACTTCGTTTTCGCATATTACGAAGGCAATTGTCAGGTACAGAATAGGAACCTGCAGAAGATAATATGTTTTAGTGAAATAAACAAAATTTGGCCGGCTTATTTCTTTTCATTCGTCAAGTTTATACTTACGAATTTTAGGTTCATGTTGAACTTATACACACTAACTCACAATACGTCCCTAAAAATTAACTATCCTGTGTGTGTTTTGCACATGAGTTATAATTCTTACTCTGCGAAGACCTTGCTCTTCGCGGCTAACATTGACACTGAACGGATTATTGCAGGACTTTCTTTTCTATACTCGTGCATCGTACTTCAAGCAGAACCAGCCATACCCATACATGGATTTGCCATCTCGTTTCTTTTGCTTTCCCGAATTAGCGGGAACTGAGATAGAATATTGTTAAGTGAGGGTAATGTAAAATTCGCTGATATACATACACATCAACAATCTGATAATACCAAGAATGCGTCCAATTAAATGGACTGTTTCACTAATTTTTATTCCCAAAATTGCTTCTTTCTCTTCAATTAAGATAATTAGTAAATGTATTTGCAAAATGCATTTTAATTAATATATTGGTTTTTATAGCACGAATTTAGAATACACATATTATTTAAAAACAAAAAATAATCCCTGATCAGTAATTGCAACTGACACCTCTTTTTAAAATCCGCGCTAAAGATAAAAACTATACTTTATTATTTGTTTCTTTTCTTAAATAATACCCCTGGTAAATGCACATAGGTCATTTATAAGATTCTTTTAGGTATTGACGTAAAGATATAAACGACACTCTTAATGTCTTGATGTGTATCTAAAAGAATTTCTCTTATTTTTCTCCCAAAAGTAGGTTGACAGTACAATAACAACTTAAGTTTGAACGTTTAATTCGCAACTGTCCGAGGAACACATATTAAAGAGTTTTTATCTCCTCGTTTAGTATTAATCCCCATTGTTTATTTAAATACCACGGTATCATCTTCATGGGTTGTTAAGCTTTTCTCCATACTCTTCTGATTCCCGTAACCGAGCAATTACTTTAAATTAAAATTTGTGAAGAGAACGGAACAAATGTGTTGAAATTGAGCCGGGAATTGCAACGAATATTTTCGGCAACTTATTCACTCCTAAACTCACACTCTACCGTCTCAGTGAATGTAATAAGAAATTTGCTTAATGTAAAATGCCAGTTACATTGTTCTTCCTGGGCAGTCGTGCTATTAATTATCTCAGTGGTTGCACACGTTTAAATAAAGTTAATTTTGCGTAAGATATTTCTTAAATAAATTCAACTAAACCACCAAAATTTTGTTATTTTTTATAATTTATGACAAGATATGTAACTAACTTTCGGTGTTTACATAAGAAGCCGAAACTAAAGCTATAACCGTAATAATAACTCGCTAACTTCTAACGCATCAGATGAAAACCGAATGTATATTCAAATGTACTTAATATTCAAGAAATTTACATAAAACACCGATAAATCTTTGGATGAGTCGGAACTCATCAGGCGACTTTATAATCCAATATATGAGGAAGAACATTAGTTGGAAATGGATCGAAATGGAAGTTGCAAGCATTTTATTTTTTCGTAGAAATGATAATTCCGTTTGTTGTGCCCAGTTGCCTTTTGAGGAAATTCTTCATATTTTCTAAATGTTGACGACTAGACTTACCAGTCGGTTAGTTTCCTTTGGCGAAAAGGTGATATAAAATTCTGCTTAAGAGCATTTTTAATTTCACTTTCTCGGCTCATCTTGCGCAGTAAAAATTTATTGTATTCAACATATGCCATCTCGCCATGCCATTTTATTGTGATACTTTCAGTGTTGTCTTTAATCTCCTCTATATTTTACTATTTTTTTGTAATCATAACACATTGGCTCTTATAGTAAATAAGAGTTTGGCCCTTCAGTGCTATAGAAAAAAATCTTACTGAAATAAAATTGAAATAGTAAACTATTCAATAATTTATAGTAGGCAGGCAGGCACCTACTCTATTATTCCATTGATACGACGACGTTACGTCTCTTGAATACGTGCGAATATTACGTTTATCTTGTAAAAAGTGAAAATCGTTAACTAATACTCATTAGCAGTAGCTCTGCGTTTCACATACAATGCCTTTAAAGCATCGATTAAGTACTCCACATATTTATCGAACTTTTACTTTCAGCTGAAGTATCAGAACATCCTAAAGAGTGCAATTACCTGCGCCGGATATTCCATATTTTCGACACCTAAACATAGTGAAAAATTTCGCATGCCGACAGATTGACCACTTTCTTCTACGTTTAATGATATGCTTATTATTTTGAACGTATTTAAATGTTCGTAATGATAATAATAAAAATGATACATAAAATTTAACAACGCGTGCAATCATTAGAAACGGATGAGTAATACGTATAATGCGGATTTCGACAATTTAAATGCAGAGCTATAAATATACTTTGTTTTATGGGGAAATTTTATTTAAAGAATTAGTACCTACACTAATGAAGCAACTACTTGATCTAATTAATTACTAATTGGTGTCATTCTACATACATATCAACTACAAATGCCTATACGTATTAATACTTCTCTATAAGGAACATGCTTTCCTTAACGGCTGGTCACGACATATCCGAATTTAATCATCACTAGTCGATTATAAGTGTTTAAAGACTACATTAAAATTAATTTCCAAGTTTCTATTTAAAATGAACTAATTAATAAAAATTTTAACCAGCACTAATTAATAATAACATAGGTTGTCTTTCGTCCTTGCAGGACTATAAAAAATGTTCTCTCGTATTAATTGGTACAAACAGATATTTCGAAATTTATCTCTCGGCAAATTTCTTATAATTAAATATATTAGATCGCTATAAAGATTTTCATATAATAAAAGTTACTACCAATTGATTTGGTTCCTCGAGCAATAATTACAATAATCACTTAATAACTCATAACTGGTTAACAAAATATTACATTTTCATTATTAATGTCGCATTAAATTGTAAATGCTATAGCTTTCTTCATCGGTGTCTATTTGTTAAAAATGCGTGCATTACGTATAGGTAAAAGCGAAGATCCTTGGAAAGCATCTGTACGCGCTTTCCGGTTTGATTTGTTGGTTGCCTTTTTATACATACTTTGCTGTAGTGGTCAGTGTACTTACATCCGTACTTGAAAGTGAAACTCGTTTAACAATATAACAAATAATATTATAATTAATTAACTTTTAAAAAACTGTAGGACGCTCTTGGAACCAGTCTGCGTAAAAAAATGAACGGATTACTATGATAAATTTGCGAAAATATTGCTTAATTAGATGTAAATAAGAAAATATACGTTAGAAAGCACATTAACCAAATCACCTCCTAAATTTAAATATGCAAATTGTCTTAAATGAAGATATAAATATCTCAGTAGGTATTGTATGCATTATTAAAAATAAATTAGTGTCTATATCTTGCTATTCAATAAATTACAGATTTATTCCATAATACCATTTTGTTGTTTTGATCATTCAAATAGTGATTATTTATTAACAACCCGTTGTGAAAGTAGACATTACTTGCAGATGATGTGCCCATTCGGATAGCAACAAAAAATTAATACCCATTTATTGCAAATATAAACATTTTGCACGTTCGTAACTTGAAGTTTATTTGCATGGTCTATTTAAAATTTCTCTCCATCATTATGTGTACCTGAAAGGGCAACTGTGGCTAATTTTGTATTCATTTCCGTCTATTATGATTGACCGCTTTTTGGTCTTTTTTGTCATTAAAAAAGTTGAATGCATTCATTTATAAATACAGATATTTCCAAAAGTGGATACTGAAATGGTTATAAATTATATGCATTTAATGGAAGTAAGAAAAATACTATTAAATTATTATTATATTTCTAACTTATTATATACACTTTAATACCCTAAATAAATACTCCTTCTGTTCCACAATACTGTATCGATTTTCCTGTTTTTCTACGAACAGAATCGATACAGTATTATTATTGGACAGAGGAAGTATTAAAAAAGAGTGAACATATAGGTTCCAGTTTTAATCTTTACAACTTCTGATTCTAGTGCTTCATGAGCAGACTATAATGATCCGTACAAAATAACCATTCATCGTCATATTTAGTGTGAATAAAAATGAAAAGTAGTAGAAGTTGAATGTCAGGATTACGCAGCATCTACAGAGTTCACATTTAAATTTGAATTCCTGTAAACTTTTCTGTAAAGTTCACTTGGAAAGTATGATTTGCTGAAAATTGTGCTTGTTAGTTAACTTTGTAAAAAAATGTGAGTTACTTCATCAAACAAGAAACATAATGTTATTTTGGTTTCTTCATGAGGTTAAAAACTTTTGATGTGAGTGCATCGTCGATCATAGAAACCATTTCCTATAGAAATTGTGTGTTACTGGAACGATGTGAAGATATCCCCTTTGGTTTATATCGAAATAACTGTAGACAGACAACTTGTTGAAAATTCTCAGATTCCAGCTAAACTTGTTGATTTTTTTTTTGATGAAGGCATTGCTTTAATCACAAAAGTTCAATTTTTGTTTATTCGACAAATATTTATTTGAAAAAATCAAATAAATGGCACTATTTAAACACAGCATTTTTTGAGTTAATGCATTATTTATTATATTCATCGAAATTTTTCTCTCTGTGCATGTATTTTTACACAATATTGCTTCATTGTATGGCTTGTTGCACATTAAATGCGATTGACGATAACTGATTCTACCAAATGATATTGTTATTTGGGTTAGAATGAAAACCTATAGCCTTGCTACTCGATTTATTTTGAAGGACACTACAGTTTTGGCTCTCTAACATAAGTTTTCATAATTTTTTTATATATATTTTTTATTATTCTTAAGGCCCGAGATCATAGCCCATATAGCCATATAATAAATTAATTACATATGTATTAACAAAATATTACATTTCATGTTACAAAATATACCTATATGAAACTATTCGTACAGTATTATACTACTACTACAGTATTTTACTACTATGCTATTATATTTTTATTCCCGCCGCTTCAAGGTTTTTGATAATTTTTTCCCATTGCTGTTCTTTGTCTCTATAGAAATCAATTCTGTCAGCTCTTGTACATACTAATGCCCGGTTGCACTAACTAAAGGGTGTTCAGATGAATGTGTAACATAAAAACTGTCGCTTCTTTAGCGCTCTTTTGCCGCCTCTTTGTAGATCAAACAACGCCGCGTTTTTTGCGTTACATATTCATCTGAACACCCTGTATAAGTCGGGACTTAAATCCAGAAGTCCATCTTACACGAGCCAAATGGCTACCCTATTTACATAGCGCCCAATAAAGTTCTAAGTAATTCCAGTGAGTATGGGATTGTAGAAGAGAGTAAGCCTAATGCATTTAAAACAAGCTCTGGCATGGTCTAGACACCAGAGAGCGCTATGTGCTTATGGTCTACAAGCTGACGAATAATACAAATTCTGTCGAGATAGATTAAATTTATTTTCTACGAGTGAACTGGCGCAAAAAAACTGCTTGTGTACCTATAAAGGAGGCTTTTTACGTCCGAGATTGCTAAGGCCGCCTAAAATAATAATGAAGATAATATTGTGTCTGGTTCGAATTAAATTCTTCGAAATAGTTTATATTAAACACAAGTAGCCAATATACATATCTTATTTGACGAATAAATAAAAACACATTTGTGCCGAGTGAGGGTGTCCCGCACTTGAACATTTAGAAGAAATTTTACTTATTTATGTGCATTATTTCATTAAATATTTCAACAATTGCAAATATTAAATACTCATGGATGATTTCTACTGTTGCAATTTTCGAATTCATTCTTGTGGCGTGATTTTTTCAACAATGAAAATCCTGCTTAAGTGTTAAATAATTCCTGTAATTTCTTATTTCATAATTTATAATAAAAATTCTACAAATTGATGTCTCTTAAAATACTATTACTAATATTTTAAAATTTTGTTGCGTTTTGCAGTTATTTACTCATTGAATTAAGATTTAGGAAAATTTATCTGACCAAATTGCAGAGTGAAACTTTCTAATGATACAAAAAATATTTATGTGTGACAAATTAAAGGTGCTATTGTAAAGCGGGTTTATCTCTTCAGATAAATGTTTCTTTATACTACACCCTTCCTTTTTTCTTATACATTGGCATGTTTTCTTTTTTACCTGGAATTAAGACCAGCAAACGATACTACTATAGGGTTTTACAAAGTTTATCCAGTTGCTGTTTAGTTTTTGAACGAGAGTATTTGTTTCGTTGCACGCAATATTTAAGAGAGGGTTGTCCAAAATGAGTACTTCAAATCATAGATGTGTATACACAAATTATTGTAGAAAAATTTAATAAACACAAGTGTGAATATAATATTTCACAAAAATTTGAAGGATACTTCACAATCTATTGTGAACATGATCCTTTATGGTATACTCCAGAGTGTAGTCATCACAAAAAATATTTCATAGAATTATTATTAAAAATGTTATTTAGTCGTTTCTTAAAATGCCTTCGCCTGACGAGAAATCTTCTACAAGGAAGTCAGTAATTTTGCAAAAGTAATTTTATTCATTGTTTTTATTTTTTACAACTATCTATGGCAGGATAGTATTCTTCAATTAAATGCAGTTACATAATCTATTGTTTAATTTTTCAACTTCGTTTTGTAAAACTATTTCTATTTTGGAGTATTTATAAAAAAATCTTAAAAATACGGCCAAAGCGACGTAAGTGTTCAACTCTTTCAGCTGTCACGAAATAAGTTACGTAAAAGAGTTGTTTAATCATTAATCACACACTAAGAAAATTAGAAAAATGTCGATTGTTGAAACTAGATACTTCGATTTTACGTATAAATTCATATTCAACATGCAACGAAATAAAAGCTAATTCCAAGACTAGTTTTTTTTGTGTTCTTATGTTGGGCAAATTGAAAATTCGAATCCTTTATAGGAACTCACACAGCTGTACGATAAGTTTTTTGCGAGAGCATGTTTACGCTGATACATATTTACAATTCGGGCCAAAGTCTCTATTCCACTAAAATTTCTACTGCACGTCTACCGAAGAGTAGGTACAAACCGACGAAATTCATATTAAGTTCATCCTTTTAACTTATAATGGAATTTGCATTAGGCGTGATCTTGTCCATAAGGCTGACTCTCTTCTACAATCCTATACTCACTGGTAATACTTAGCTCGTGTATGACATACTTCTGAGTTTAAATCCCGACTTGAACTTAAGTCCCGTTTGGTGCAACCGGGGGTTCTAATTTTATGTCATTCCATGAGTAAAACGAAAGTATTTGACATGTGGTAGTATATTTCCATCAAAATTATAAAGTAAATAATAATGGAAAGGCCATTTATGTCTACGAAATTTACGAAATCGAAGAATTAAAACAAAAAAAAACAACTTCTTTTGGGAAGTTTATCGAGGAATAAAGTCTATAGGCGAAACTCCAAAGTCAGGTAAACGATTTTGGAGTTCGATTATTATCAAATTATCCATAGTTAATATGGCAAAGAGGAAATGTGGAAGTTATGCTTCTCATCATTTCGTTAGGAAGTCGAAAATATGATTACCTTACACAGGGCGTCCATAGATCTTCTGGACAAATACGGAATTTACTTGAAAAATAGATCTAATCTGCTATCTCATTTTTCAAGAAGCTTAGCTGCACTAATTTAAAATAAAAGATTTATTTCGAAGAAACAGTAATCAATGTAATTTTAAGTATAAAAGTTCCGATCAATTATCTAAACCACATTCATTTAAAAAATTTAAATAAATATTTGTATGTGAATTAAAAAATATATATATAAAAATAAAAAACTATTGCATATACATAATACTACCACATATAATATGTGATACTACTACGTAAAAAGTGATAAATGAATTTGATTCTTACTATAGCTGACAATATGCAACCGCTCATTCTACTTTGTACAACGGGAAACATACATTGATTACAAACATATAATATTCCAAAAACTATATTTCTAATCAATTTTATGTACCTTAGGCTGTGTTATTTAACTCTTCTCACAGAAATAATATAAAAAATAACTACAAACTCTAAAAAATATTATATATATATTTTGTTTTGTTTTCATCTTGAAACTTCTTAATTATGATATTGGTTGATCTTGGAATTGTAGGTTCGTTTCGAAATTTTAATTAAAATAAAAAATCCTTTCCATTGAAATTTTTTTTCCATATTTAATCTACGCGTTTCGCTTCCTTAAAATTTAAGAAGCTTCTTCAGGAATACATACCTACCCAGCATGCAAAAAAACGTAAATGTTTCATATCGAATGCGTAACCTCGAGATGAGATTACGTTGCGAGAGACGCGGACAGACATATTAATACAATAGCAACTGTTAGGGGGATATGACC
>JAWQRP010003426.1:0-13406 GCA_033557875.1 Quadriops clusia
AACTGAATAAATAAAAAACTGAATAAGTAAAAAACTGAATAAATAAAAAACTGAATAAATAAAAAACTGAATAAATAAAAAACTGAATAAATAAAAAACTGAATAAATAAAAAACTGAATAAATAAAAAACAGAATGAATAAAAACATGAATAAATAAAAACATGAATAAATAAAAACACGAATAAATAAAAAATAACTAATAAAGTGAAACACAACACAGACATAAAAAATAACTAACAAGAGTAAAAAACATAAGAAATAATTAAAAGATAAATAAGAAGACAACTAAAGAAATAAAATAATAAAGCTCTATTAAAGAAAATTATATAGTAAAACCCTGGCCAACTTAACATAATTTTTCAGGGTACTTAATACTTGTCAGAATAAATCAGAATTTGTTGGAGTACTAACATGACTGCTATTTTTAAGCACAACAATCTTAAAAGGTCATTTTATGGACATCAGTGCGATAATTCGCGATTAAAGAGGCATTAAAGACACTTACCTGCTGAGGAAGTTAAGTTTCCATGCCAGGCTTCGACGATTAAAGAAAAGGTGCCCTGCAACAAAACGTACAGCCATTAGCATTTTTCTTATTAAGGAGAAAACGACTTTCACTGACAGAAGATGAGACGTCGGGTAGAGCGCATCTTCCCATGCATTAAGCGGTTTTTGCGGCGCAAGACGACTTTTTCCCAATCCTCGACCGAGGAAACGACGGCCGATAGGAAGTCCAAATTTATTTAGGACGCATTACTCGCCCAGCTAGGACACTTAAAAAAGGGGCCCATCCGGCGAGTCTGCTTAATTGTTAATTAAAAATAAGTCGATGAGCGCGTTAGTTCGGGATAAGAATTCCTGCCGAAGCTTTCTTCAGGTGCAAGACGAGCGAGATATGCAAGAAGAAGTGAGATACGCAAGACAAGGCGACATGAACTTAACCCAAATTATACAAAGTTCCCAAAGAATATAATGGGTTTGTTTCAAGTAACTTGGAATATACTGAGACTGCGCAGTGAATAAAAAGGATACATACTGAGACTGCGCAGTGAATTTTTGTTTCACTGTGCAGTCTCAGTATCTTCCAAGTTACTTGAAACACGGTGATGAAACAAACTCATAATGTTCTTGCACATACAAGGTCTATATTCAGTTAATGCTACGTAGTACAGTAGTTTGCTAATTAAATGGATATGAGTAATTCATTCCAAGTGATATTTCTCAAGGTGTAATAGTTTGCCAGCACTTAGAATTTGTCCATCAATACATTTAAACTGTACACGAATGTAGTGCTAGTTATGCAAAACACATGAAGATAAAGATGACGCAAAAGGAGTAGATGAGGCAAAACAAGGAAGATTCAAACAAACGATAAGGATGCAACAAATCGAAGAAGCTGTAATAAACCCAAATATGTATAGTAAAACGAGAGAGACGCTGCCGAGCGAGAAAGGTCCAGCAGAATGAGCAAGATGGAGCAGAACGAGAAAGATGCAGCAGTACGAGAAAGATGCAGCAGTACGAGAAAGATGCAGCAGTACGAGAAAGATGCAGCAGTACGATAAAGATGCAGCAGTACGATAAAGATGCAGCAGTACGAGGAAAATGCAGCAGTACGAGAAAGATGCAGCAGTACGAGAAAGATGCAGCAGTACGAGAAAGATGCAGCAGTACGAGAAAGATGCAGCAGTACGAGAAAGATGCAGCAGTACGAGAAAGATGCAGCAGTACGAGAAAGATGTAGCTGAACGACAAAGATGCAACAATACGAGGAGAATCTAGTAGAATGAGAAAAATGCACCAGAACAAGAAATATACAAAGGTACGAGAATGATGCAAAGGAACGAGAAAGATGCAAAGGAACGAGCAACATACAGAGGAACGAGAAACACGCAGACGAATGAGAAAGACGCAACGAGAACAAGCACAAGCGTAAGAAAGACGCAACGAGAACAAGCACAAGCGCGAGAAAGACGCGACGAGATGAGGAAGAAGCGACGAGATGAGATGGAGAGAAGACCGCAGTGTGAAAGCAACACAACGACCACATCGAGGAGTTGAAAACCGGTTGATGAGCATTGTTTCTTTTGACGTCTGTACTTATTGTGCACGAAATTGTGGGAAAATCGTACTTTTAATATTTTTTGCTGCGAATTAATTTATTCAAACAGAAAATTGCTGCCACCGAATTGATAGTGCGACCAAGTGCGTCCGCTGCAAAATTCACACCGCCAACAGCGGTGCCAACAGCTGAAGGAAAAACTGAAGAAAAGTTAATGAAGCGGTATGACCAATAATTAGTCAATGGCTGCTTTCCTTCTATATATGGTGAATGGACGACGACTTCCCAGTTGTTTCTTCGATTGGTGTGGTGACAGGCTGCATATATGATTCGGGTTGTTTTTTTGGTTGATTGGCTCTGATTAATTTTTTGATTTGGATTACCTTTTTGAATCAGGCGACGTTCGATTCGATTACTTTTTTGAATCAGGCGACGCTCGATTCGATTACTTTTTTGAACCAGACGACGTTTTTAATTAGCATTACTTCTTTCATTCAGATGACTATTCAGATGACTTTATTCAGATTACTTTATTCAGATGACTTTATTCAGATGACTTTTTTTATTGAGATGACTCTTGATTTGGATTTTTGTCAAGTTATTCAACGGTACTTTCCGTTAAGTTTTCTTGCGGAACAATCGTTTCTACCTCTAATAGTAAGGGATGGATACCCTCATCCTCGGCTAAACTAGGGGCACAGGGGCTGGCAGGTGGTGGCTACTTTAGATACCGAACATCAATCATGGTCGCGCCATAATTTGAACGATTCCTTCGATTCCAAGAGAAACAGAATTCGATCTCGATTTATTACGGATAATTTAGGCCCGCAAGATTTCTAAACTACAAAAACCACCCCCATAATTAAGGGTTTCCAACTTAGAAAAATCTAAAAGATTATTAACCATCTTTGTTACCAATATATATAAATATATTGTAGCGGTTTTTTCTTCCTCCGGTATACAGTAGTGTTACTGTTTCCGTTCGGCTGAAGCGTCTTGTGGTCTTCTCAAGCAGGTATTGGCCGTGGGAACTACTGCACAAATTTAACATTAATTATAATAGATTCTTATTATCGATCAAACTTAATAGTGTGTGGCCAGTTCCTCTTCACCATCCGCTTTAGTTCGTTTTACTGTCGCGTCGAAACTGGTTATGAAACCGTTTTATAGACTTTACCAGTTTATGCCTAATTATACGAAAAAAAGTTATGAATTACATTATGTGCACACGGACTTCTCCTCGCTAATACGATAAAATTGGAAAGCGTGTCTGAAGAAGATATTTCCGTATTTTCAAATAAATTCCTCGCCAGTCACGCAACATATCGTCGTCTTGCTCGCCTATCGGCGCTTTAATAAATATCACGTAATATTTTAATTACCATTTCGCTCTTCATTAGGGGATTTCTCCGGGAAAGGAATGACTGCTTCGCTTGCTGTCTCGACGCTTCCGTCAGTTCCATCAACTTTAGTTTCTGGACGCCGTCTACTGTCTGAGCTGAGAGGATGAGCTTCACGGTTAGGGAATAAATCAAACCGCGTCTTACTTTATTTTAACTGGGAACTATTTCAAGAAGATTTGTCGTGCATTTGAAGATTTGTCAACCATTTGAAAATTTGTCGACCATTTGAAGATTTGTCAACCATTTGAATGAGATTTCTTAACAATTTCAAGAAAATTTAAAGACAAAAATTTTAATTAGAAAATTTACTAAGAAAAGTTTGATGAAGAAATTGTATACAAGATCTAATTGCAAAGCATTAACAAAACACAATAAAGGTGAACGCTACACATGGAAGACAGCAGGCAAGAAAACGACCCCAAAGCAAACTTCTTGTTTGCATGAATGGAACCCCATTGTGATATCGCAGAACGCTCAAAGGAACTCGGGAACAGCTGGCCGACCTTTAAAAATGTTTGCGACACCGTGCATTTTGCCATAATATATCGTCTTCGGTTTTTGTGAGGTAAGAATAACTTCCACAGAACCATTTCTATGCCTTCCATAAGCGCGCCATTCTGCGGAAGGGCGTTATTCAGGTGAAGATCTTCTAGGAAAGAGGTCTTCTGTGAAAAGTCTTCTACTGAACGTCTTCTACTGAAAGTCTTCTGCGGAAAGTCTTCAGTGAAAAGTCTTCTACTGAAAGTCTTCCGTGGAAAGTCTTCTGTGGAAAGTCTTCTGTGGAAAGTCGTCTGTGGAAAGTCTTCTGTGGAAAGTCTTCTACTGAACGTCTTCTACTGAAAGTCTTCTGCGGAAAGTCTTCAGTGAAAAGTCTTCTACTGAAAGTCTTCCGAGGAAAGTCTTCTGTGGAAAGTCTTCTGTGGAAAGTGGTCTGTGGAAAGCCTTCTGTGGAAAGTTTTCACTGAAAAGTCTTCTACTGAAAGTCTTTTGTGGAAAGTTTTCAGTGAAAAATCTTCTACTGAAAGTCTTCCGTGGAAAGTCTTCTGTGGAAAGTCTTCAGTGAAAAGCCTTCTACTGAAAGTCTTCCACTGAAGGTCTTCTACTGAAAGTCTTCCACTGAAGGTCTTCTACTGAAAGTCTTCCACTGAAGGTCTTCTACTGAAAGTCTTCTGTGGAAAGTTTTCAGTGAAAAGTCTTCTACTGAAAGTCTTTAGTGGAATGTTTTCAGTGAAAAGTTTTCTACTGAAAGTCTTCTGTGAAAAGTCTTCCACAGAAGGTCAACCGTAGAAAGAATGGGTCGGGAGACAATGGCACAATTTAGATGTACCTAAAGATAAGCAATAAAACGGTACTCACCGGCCAAGTGAATGGGAATTGTATCCTGATGGGGTTGTTAAATCCATCCTCAGAGTTGTCGTCGTCTGGGCCGCCGGCGGAGGTGATAACATCTCCGAAGGTGCAAGGCGAAGCCGTGTCGATCTTCACTTGGTACTCCTTGAGGCACACCCTGAACATGGGCCTGCACACCCCCTCGCACTCGCCCTCTGTCGTGGGGCCTGAGCAGCATTTCCCTTGGTCATCTTTGCCAGCTTCGTTGTCAAATGATAACAGCCGTAATTCAAAGACACCAAGCGCGTCCGCCTGCACAAAACACACCACATGATCATCGAATTCAGATAATGAACGTGAGGCTGCGTTCACAACACAAATTCTTTGAATAGGGTTTAAACATTGTTTGGTTCATAAAGGCGACAAGGCTAGCGTACGAGCAGAGATAAGCGTTCAGTGTGCATCTAGCCTTAGTCCTTTATTAGGTTGTTATTGGTAATGTTTGTGACATTAGTATTACAGGGTGAGAAAGAAATTCTTGAATTTACTCATTATACTCTGTTACCCTGTATAAGATACCACTGAAGCGTATACTCTGCTACTACCATTATTACTATTATTACTATTATTATTATTATTAATATTATTATTAATATTATTATTAATATTATTATTATTAATATTATTATTAATATCATTATTATAGTTCGTTTGAAAACAAATTAACGATGCAAAGCCGCCGATAACGCAGGGTTAATAATGCAAGAGGACATTATCTGAGTTTAGTAATGGTCCAATATATTGAATTTCGAATTTATTAAATATCCAGTATGTTGGATGCCGAATTTCCAATATGAATGTTTACTTTAATTGATATTGCGATCACTTAAATGAATATTAATTAAAAAATATTAATTAAAAAAATATGAATTAAAAAAATATAAAATAAAAAATATAAAATAAAAAATATAAAATTAAAATATTGCACCTAACAAATATCGAATGTACTGAAAATAGAATCTAACAATGTAGAACATTAGGCATTGTGGGTATAAACAAGGATATGTGCCTATCTATTTCAGACGGAATTAAATATTTACGAGCGAGCCTTAATTTGCCCGAAAGTGGAGTAAATCAATCGTATTGAAAGCGTACAAATGATTTTGCTGGTCATTTTAGGTTTTTTTACTTATCCAACAATTTGTAATTGACTAACTATGTGTAGGATTACCAATAATTGACAGATCTACAAACCATCAGTAATTCTAGTGACAATTAGTAATTCTAGTAACAATTAGTTGTTCTAGTAACAATTAGTAATTCTAGTAACAATTAGTAATTCTAGTAACAATTAGTAATTCTAGTAACAATTAGTAATTCTAGTAACAATTAGTAATTCTTGTATCAATTAGTACACTTCCAACATGACACAATTTTTACTTCTCTAGCGGTATTTTAAAAATGACACCGATTATATGACAGTAGATATAACTAAATCTACTTAAAGAAACAAATGTAATAATTAGCAAAATCAAATATTGCATATTGTAGTTTGGATACGGATCAGAGTAATAAAATACCTTATTTTTTTAATAGACGATGACAAACGCAGAATAAATAAAGAGAAAAGAATGACAAGGTAATAAAACAAAGGGGGAACGGAACAAGAAAGTAACTAAACAAATATGTAATTAAACAAGTAGGCAGTGGTGCGAGAAAGGAAGGAATCAAGAAGGCACTGAAACAAGAGAGAATGAAGTAGGAAGGTAATTCAAGGACAGGATGGCCAAATAACAACTTAAGGAGTTAGTTACTTAAGGAGACAAGAAGGTTTTGCCGCAATAAGGGATTTGAGGAGAAAGATAATGATAAAACAAAGCAGTAAAACAAGAGAGAACTTTGGGGAGAAAACAAGAAACAAAATAAGAAGGAAAGTAATAAACAAAAGAAGAAGGGAAATAAGAAACAGAAGAAGGGAAACAAGAAACACAAGAAGAAGGAAAACAAGAAACAAAAGAAGAAGGAAAACAAGAAACAAAAGAAGGAAAACAAGAAACAAAAGAAGAAAGAAAACAAGAAACAAAAGAAGAAAGTATACAAACATAAGTACAAAAAATAAGAAAAACCCGCAAGTTATGAAAAGTCAAGGAACACAAACAGTTAATGATTAGTCTAGTTAATTATTTCGACAGGGGTTAATTATCATAGAAAATCTGTTTAGTCGAAAGTCTCCCTCAGGTAACGCGCGCAAAATTTCGCGTACAACCAACAAATCAGCCCGAGCAATAAAAGGGAAGCGCAAGACAGTGTCCAAAAACAAAAATATCACCGTATTGAGCTTCGGGACGATCGGGAAAAGGCTAGCCGGGATAAGGCTAGTCCGGATAAGGCTAACCAGGAAAAATCTAACTGGGATAAGGCTAACCGAGATAAGGGTAACCGACATAAGGCTAACCAGGATAAGTATTACTGGGATAAGGCTAACCGGGATAAGTATTACTGGGATAAGGCTAACCGGGATAAGTCTAACTGGAATAAAGTTAACCGGGATAAGGCTAACCGGAGTAAGACTAACCGGGATAAGCCTAACCGGGATACGGCTAACCGAGATAAGGTTAACCGAGATAAGGTTAACCAAGATAAGGCTAACCGGGGTAAACCAAATCGTGATAAACCAAATCCGGATAAGGCTAAATCCAGCCTGGATAAGGGTAACCCGGAACAATTTTGGCGGTTATGGGAAGCGGGTGACTGCTAAGGTGCACTTACCTGTCGGGTAAATAATATGAAGCCGAGAAACAAGAATATCCAAGACATGGTGAATTGTTTGAAGTATAAAAACGGAATGTGGAGGAGTTCAGCAACTTCCTTGTGCTGTTACCTCAGGGGCGATCTGCAACACCACGCCATAAGTAAAAAATGAGTTCTTGGAGGAACCGGAGCATTCATTCACGGAGTCGCGAATCTCCCGCGGCAGGAGTTGTGAATTCTTTGCGGGTCGTGCACAGTCACAAACACTCTGGAGCACTCAAGAAGGCAGAAAGTATCCATAGGAGGCACTGCACAAGTATGTAGTACACATAGGTTCACTTAAATCCAAGTGTCAGTCATGAAGAGAACGGATGCGTAGTGCGACAGGGACAACCGTACGCTTCGAAAGCTTATGGCGAACTGTTTGGTTCATAAGCCAAGTGAGCGTGTGGTGCAGATAGTAGGGGGGGCATAGACTCACTAAGGGGCAAGTTAAGCTTTCGCCTGAACTCTACTGCACTCGACACGTTCGCGTACGCGGAGACCGTGTTTATGATCGTACGTACGTACACGACTCTCCGGCTCAGGATATCTACCCTCAAATGGACAACCACCACCCGACAAGTTGCTTTATACGAGGGGTAGCAGCTGTTCGCCGGCTGTTTGTCAGCCACGGGGTAGCACGTCACCTTCCTACCTACTACCCCGTCCAGGTATATGTATATGAAATACATATGCATTCATACCGAGGGACGTACGCCACCATCCAATTCGCATCGTCCCGTATCACGTGTACTTTTTCATTCACCCACAGTCCCACCCGCGCACCCACACACTCACACATTACCATCAATAGCAAAAGCAACATCCGCGAATTTTCACAGGACCTGCAGGAGACCGGGTGACTACTTGTACCACCGCGGCAATTTACCCCTCTCACTATGAATCCTTGTGATGAATACACATGCACACATATAAAAAATACCACTATTAAGCTAGCAGAGACACGTGAGGAGAATCCAACCGAACTTATCAGTACTTATTTTGTACTAATTGTGAACCACACTCAAAAAATAAATGTGAATTTACATTGAAAATGTTATTTTACTACTAGATTGAATAAAATAATATTCTCAAATTCTGGCAAATGATTCATAGCCAAAGCCAAAAATTCAACAAAACAAACAAACAAACAAATTCTGGCATAAAAACTGACACTAGCGTTGACAAATGGCTTACTATACCTAACTAGTTAGGGAAAGTAAAGGCTGAGTTACACGATGATACTTTTTGCAAGAATTGTTAAAGCGATTGTAATTCTTATAAGAATATGCACCGAGCATGGTGATAAAACTTGATAATTGGTAAATAGACATTTAGAAATTTACATCGAACACAATAAAATTACAGCAGATGGAGTAATATAACACTATACAGGAAATAAAATAATAAGTGACCGTAGTAAAAGGCTCGGATTCGATCCATCGGGAAAAAGAATCTTGGTAGAAGATTAAACACGTTCAAAATAATAATAAAATGTTCGGTGCAAATCTATCTGCGGCTTTAGTATTTCAAAATCACCGCGATAAAACATGAACCAAAAAAACTACATAATGAGCTTTTATGAGATCCATATCTAAATAGACACTTTAAGCGTTTTTTTTTTGCATATATAAGAAATCCGCCGATAATCAAATACATATAGCTTAAATTAAAGAAGCAGTATTATATGCACTTACAAAGCCTATAATGAACAACAAACAACTGCCGGCTTAGCACGTTTCTCACTACAAAGGAAAAGAACTAGCAAGAGGTGTAGATACCTACATTTGGAAGAAAGTATTTGGAAGAAAACATTTTGAAAAAAAACATTTTGAAGAAAACATTTTGAAGAAAACATTTTGGAGAAAACATTTTGAAGAAAACATTTGTAAATATATCAATAATAATTTCATGTTAAATTCTTCTAATAATAATTATTGTCATTAAATCCTTTAGTACAGGTAACCCGGATCGTAATAACTCAGAGTACTGTGTGGTATTAAGAAAGAAGAAACAGCAAAATTGAAACGAAGGAACAATCAAAGCTGTTCAGAAAAATGAAAAGAAAATTAGAAACCCAGGTGTGCCAATAATTGAGAAAACGGAAAAGGCATTACAAGAATGAGAAAAATCTGCACCTGGGCGTAAGGCTTTTAAAGATCGCATAACGATACCTTTGTTCATAGTAATGCATCAGGAGACTTTACGACAAAACCCATGCTTCTTCATACTTCATTAAATCTCCATGCGCTCCAAGGTCCAAATAACAACAACACCATGTCGATACACTGGACAGCACACACATACAAAAGCTAATTGGAAATTTCTGTATAAAATCTTTTTTTTATTTTATTAATAGTCACATTTGTCTACAAAAATTCGAATTCGTTACGAGTCAAAAGAAATTGTCTAACGGAAAAACAAAATTGTCCCACGACGGAAAAACAAATTTGTCTCACGACGGAAAAACAAATTTGTCTAACGACGAAAAAACAAATTTGTCTAACGACAGAAAAACAATCTCCAGCAAATTGAATACATACATGATTCGGTCGCATAATTACCCCAACCCTCGCAGGTCACTTGCGAGTCGATGAAATGTCAAGGGAGAAAGTCACCCACTGCCCTATATTTGAATGCATACGTTGCTGTATGGCAAGCTTGGAACCCTTAGGGGGTTTGGCTATGTGATAACATTACGCACTTAGAAGGCCGTTACACAATGAGCGCGTAAACCTTTAACAGTTTTAGCTTTATTTAAACCCCTTTATATTAATCTTTCTTTATACATTAATCTTTATACATTAATCTTTATACATTAATCTGTATACATTAATCTGTATACATTAATCTGTATACATTAATCTCTATACATTAATCTGTATACATTAATCTGTATACATTAATCTGTATACATTAATCTGCATACATTAATCTTTATACATTAATCTGTACACATTAATCTGTATACATTAATCTGTATACATTCATTTTTATACATTAATCTGTATACATTAATCTTTATTCATTATTAATAGATTATTAGTAATTTTGGATAATCTGTTTTAAAG
Source organism: Quadriops clusia (assembly GCA_033557875.1). Taxonomy (NCBI): domain Eukaryota; kingdom Metazoa; phylum Arthropoda; class Insecta; order Coleoptera; family Hydrophilidae; genus Quadriops; species Quadriops clusia. The sequence goes on from JAWQRP010003426.1 coordinate 10,660, forward strand.
TTCAGATATGAAATTTAACGGACCTAAGAATGTTCCATTAAAATGTTTGCATAAACAGTGCTCCAGAGTGTTTGCCGATCCTTTTGAACTTAATAAAGGTGTTTTTCTGCAATGGCTTTGCAGCCATACCTTGATTTAACGGACAAAAAGATATTTGTGCGATATGAAATGTGTTAAGTGTGGGTCCGTTAAATCGAGGTATGACTGTATATTGTGTGAAAAAATAGAAACACTTTGTAAAGAAACGCATGTATATCACAGATAACCAAATAGTTATTGCAATCGTTAAAATAGAACTATTCTTTATTATTGGTCTTTGCAAAAAATGTGTTTGATTTATTATTACATTACATGTTTCTCAATTTAAATTCAATCATTAAAAAAATCCATTAGATGTGTACTCACACTGTATATGATGACGGAATATATACATGTTTGGTTTTCTGCGCGTATGCATAACGTTGTACAAAATGAAATGAACAAACTTAAAAGAAAAAATGAAATGAACAAACTTAAAAGAAAAAATGAAATGAACAAACTTAAAAGAAAAAATGAAATGAACAAAATGAAATGAACAAAATGAAATGAACAAAATGAAATGGACAAAATAAAATGAACAAAATGAAATGATCAAAATGAAATGAACAAAATGAAATGAACAAAATGAAATGAACAAAATTAAATGAACAAAATGAAATAAACAAAATGAAATGAACGAAATGAAGTGAACTAGGTACTTACAGTTTGTATCACGTATTTCCTTTGAGCCCATTAATCACCGTAGAAGAGTTTGGAATGTCGATAATTCGGCATACAGCGCACCTGCAATCAAAAGCAGATTCTATTGGCATAGAGAAATCTCCAGGTCTGGTTGCACAATCGAAAAATGTTTACATTTTTGCAACGCCCATTAACCTTGACTTGTGGAGCATGCGGCTGCAACGAGAAATGCACCAACCTTAGTTATGGGACCTTAGCTATGGCACCTTAGTTATGGCACCTTAGTTGTGGCACCTTAGTTGTGACACCTTAGTTGTGGCACCTTAGTTGTGGCACCTTAGTTGTGGCACCTTAGTTGTGGCACCTTAGTTATGGCACCTCAGTTATGGGACGACTTTTGGCGGCTAATTTTTCGAAGTCTTCGCGCTAGAATTGTCGATTCAGGGGGTAATTAGACACATTTCCGTTTTCGCGAAAGTTTGTAAACGCAACCCGCATTTTACTGATGCGATTAGATGCAACTGCGCTTTGCGAACCTATCTGATTGCCGATCGGAACACCACTGAGGCCGTGATTAATGTTCCGAATAAAGATGCGTTTTTTGCAGATTTCGAAGCTAACTTTCTGAATAAAAGGGAATGTGTCATCGCAATCGATACATGCCGGTAGTCTCACATTTGTTGAACATTCATTCTTGGTGACTAATAACCTCTGTACGCCGCTAGGAGAAAAAACTCGTCTATCGGTGATGTAAGAAAGCTACGGCATTTAATATAAATATCTCTTATTTAATATACATATTTCTATTTAATATACATATCTCTTATTTAATATAAATATTTCTTATTTAATATAAATATATCTTATTTAATATAAATATCTCTTATTTAATATAAATATCTCTTATTTAATATAAATATCTCTTATTTAATATAAATATCTCTTACTTAATATAAATATCTCTTACTTAATATAAATATTTCTTATTTAATATAAATATCTCTTATTAATCTTGCAGAGTCCTGACCGGAATAAATATGAAGAGATAACTCCCGCTGACCGGTCGAGATTACTATTTTGCTTTCTTAAAGTTTGCCCGAACAAATCACTCAGGGAACACTAATCTTGACCAAAGAATACACGCATTAGTTAAGAGTATCGTTGTTTCATATATGAGCAAGAATAAATTTATTTAATTCAATTCCTACCAATATATTCTTGGCGATATTTTTGAGAGAATATTCGATTTTTTCATTCCAGAATATAAATGATTTAATTGAAGCAAATTTGCTTAATTTTATTAATATTTCAAACTATAGTCTATCTTAATTAAAAATAAAAAAACCTTTGTATACATTTTTTTTAATTAAAGCATAGATTCCTAGATATTTGTCAAGTAAACATTAATTTCAGAAATTTATTTTATTTCGGAAGTGGGCATATAACACTTTACAAAAACAAAAGGACTTCATATATTAGCTTTGTTCCTTCCTCTACGTCCGACTAGTTCACGTACTAATCGGACGATCAGAAGTTCTTAAACAAATTGCACAGTACATAAATATTTATAAACTGCGCATACTGTTGATTCACTTCTGATCGTTTGACTAATACATGAACTAGTCGGACGTGGGGATGGAACAAAGCTATTATTTCATATATGTTTAAATATTTAAATAGCAACTTTGTTCAATCTACTCCCACGGGGCGACCTATAAATTATATAAATATGTACTTGATAAATCAAACAAAAATCCTAAATAATTGGAAAAATAAAATTGTCTTTAATAAAGTTGTCAGAAGCTTGTGACTGACTTATGGTCTGACTGACTTATGGTCTGACTGACTTATGGTCTGACTGACTTATGATCTGACTGACTTATGGTCTGACTGACTTATGATCTGACTGACTTATGGTCTGACTGACTTATGGTCTGACTGACTTATGGTCTGACTGACTTATGGTCTGACTGACTTATGGTCTGACTGACTTATGGTCTGACTGACTTATGGTCCGACTGACTTAT
>JAWQRP010003427.1:0-13401 GCA_033557875.1 Quadriops clusia
TATAAAGCCAACACGTTCTTTTGATATCTTTACAATGTCAGCTAACTCACGCAACTTCACTTTTCGATTATTCAAAACGATTTTGTGGATTTTTTTGATATTTTCTGGTGTTACCGCCTCATTTGGATGTCCACTGCGTTCTGCATCATCGGTGTCTCTACGACCACGTTTGAAGTCAGCAAACCAACGTTTTATTGTTGTTTCTGATGGAGCAGAGCCCGGATAACACTTTTCAAGTCATTACTTCGCGTGAACGGTATTTTTCCCAGCAAGAAGTAATGTAAAATTAAAACACGAAATTGTTTTTGATCCATTGTTTAGAAAATAACAAAAGTAGTGTCACTCTTAGCACAATAACTCACAAACTTATGAGTAGAATATCATGAAATTTTAACAGCTTTCTTTTGTAGGTTAGTACTAACTGAAAAAGCGGTGAATGCAATAAGACTAGCGCCATCTATGTGTTAGGTCCAGGACTTTTCAGCCCATGTGTTATTAGGTATTATCTTGTGTGGAAGCCACCTCTCTTGAGCTAGCAAGACCAAGTGAACAGTATCAAACGGGAATTATCCGGAGTATTTAGTACTTACTTTGCATCAATTTGTACCATCAAAGATAATTTTGTAATACTTGTCTTTTGCGAAAAATCAACGGCGCTGCTATCTTAATAATAGCTTAGCAGGATATTCTTTTATTGTCGACATTGATGGTAAAAATTAGTACAAAATAAGTAGGTACTAAATACTCTGATGTCATATTTGATTCTGCTCACTTAGTCCTGCTAGTTCAAGAGAGGTTGTGATAAAATTGTGTCGAAACCAATCGACTTCCATTTAAAATTAATCCCAATTATTCTGTCATCCACATTTTCACATTTAACTCTGACACAACAATCAAGTTTTTACTGTTGTCTGCAAAAATGCAAAAAAACCTTATAGCAACAAACTTTCTTGACCACCATATGAATGAAAGCGTAGTTTCCACCTCTTCGCAATAATATTACCTAATTATCAACAGAAAAAGGAATATACTCGTACCTATTATGTATATGAATTGAATGGCCATAATGCCAAATAATCTCTGGAAAGAGCAACCCCGTCGCACCATTCAGCAATCAAAAATTTAAAGGGAGAACTTCCTGAAGGATCTATTATTGTTTGTAGTTCTAACAATAAACCCCTTCCCCGCATTCCGCAGTTACAGCAGACAGGGATTTAATTCCTCGCGCAAATTTGGATAAAATCCATTTAATATAAAATAAACATCGCATGAACTCCGCGCCGGCAACTTTCGCCTATTTGGGCCTCGTGTACATTATAATCAAGTATTAAATTTCGCATAAACACGTGAATTAGTGGAGGTGGGAATAATGCCGCCTCCCGTCCTCGCCGCCGCATCCGAACTTAAAGGGGAGAAAACAAGGGGTGAGTCCTTTGAGAGCCGAGACCGGAGTCGTCGAATCTGCAGAGCGACACATTTTTTTGCGCGGAGCTGGCAATTTTTCAAGATAGAAATCTGCAGCGATTTTAATACACCCTTCCAGCCTCGCCGTGCCGCCCGGCTTGGGTTGGTTTGTTTTATTGCACCGAGTGCTCGGTTAAAATTTTACACCCGACCGAACTGCATAGCTCCGTATAAAAAGCATAATTGGGGATAATTACCGATTTCAAAATATGGCTTTAATGCGTCTGTTGGCCGCTGCAGTTTAAACGTTGTTTCCTACCCTCCATCGGCGGATGAATGCAAATTTTGATTTTGCTGACAAAGGACGCTTTGGAAGTTTAATTTGCTATGAACGTACGGTTAAATCAACCCTTACTTTAGACCAGAAACAAAAATTTATGCGCCCATATTGTAAGATATACAGCGTGGTTCACGCAGGACGTTCACCTTGAATAACTTTCTTATTAATAAAGTTAGAACAATAAAAATTTCAAGGATATACTCAGCGCACAAAGGACTCCAAAAAATCCCAGTAAAATTTTAGTCTAACTCTTCTACTTTTCGCGCATGCGCACATCAAATTGTAAAATTCATAATGATGAAACTGTTTTTTCTAATATTATTTTTTCCGCTGCTCATTCTGCGTACATCGGTGTAAAGATTGTTTAAAAATATTGCGCATGCGCACACAGTGGTAATTTAAAAAATGGTTTTTGTAAATAAATGTAACACCTTTATTTAATAAGTTAAAAAAATGAATTTTTTAGTATCTATTCAGTTCATTATATACTTTAAAACTTTCCAATGACTTTTTTTCTATGACGTACAGTTTTCGCCCAAGCGCACATCACACTTGAAAAAACACCATTACTATTCGTTTTTTTAAGGAATTGTGATTCTCCTGGGTTTTCCGCGTACAACGATACAAAATTGTTATGAAAAATCTTAATTAACTCACTAATTTATGCATTTAATTGAATTCAAAGCCAAAGTTTCTTTGGACGGCTGGACGAGGTTCTGTATGTATCTAGTAGGAGCAAAAAGCGTTTAAACTGGTTCTAGTTTGGCATTTCACGGCATTTACGAGTTTTACTAATTTATGACCTATTCAGAGTTTCAGACCAGACGAGTCTCTCACAAGTAGATAAGTTTATTATTAAACAGTGTTACACTTGGAATTCATTCTTCCGCATACAGACTTGACCACAATTTATATTCATAAATTGACTAGCGTTCAATCAATAAGACGATAAGAAGATAAAAAGTCCTTAAAGCCTAAATTGCAAGTATTTGTTACACACATCTCAATTACGGTACTTTATTTTAGTACATAGTACATAGAGAAAACACAATTTAGTATAATATAAATAAAATAGAATAGTTTCATGCAATCAAATTAATTTTGCGTTTGTAAAAATATTTATTTATGTCAAAGACTTGAACTTTGTCATAAGAATGCCAATTTATCTTAATGAGACACTGACCGTAATTCTAGAATAAGATAAAAATGTGCAGGTAAAATGAAATTGTAGTCTAATGAAACATAATTAATTTTGACAAAGTTCTAATGAAAAACCTTGCAAAACATATTTTTTTATTATCACAAAAAATAATATCAAATTAAAGTCACTTATTTATGTACATTATGTACATGTTTCAATTAGTAATTGTATTAACAACAAAATAGTAATTGTAAGTAATATCAAAAAATACCACAAAATATAATTTTTATATTTTTTTTAGTTAAATACATATTGTGAAGAGTATTCCTTTTATACCAAACACTTTATCTTTGAATGAATGAATGAAACAGAACCTGATTTTTACGACCTTTTATTTTGGGAAATTCCCACTTTGCAGAGTAGGAGAAACCACTAGAGGTCATGTACTTACTATTCCGAAACAAAGCAAGGGTGTACTAAATTGCCTTTTCCTGTATGTGCCATCACTTTCGCACTTCGCAGGTAAGAAAAGAACCATCCATTCTTAAAATAAAGTACCGTAATTGAGATGTGTGTAACAAATACTTGCAATTTAGGCTTTAACGACTTTATCTTCTTATCGTCTTATTGATTGATCGCTAGTCAATTTATGAATATAAATTGTGGTCAAGTCTTTATGCGGAACAATTACATAATTACAAGTGCAACACTTTTTAATAATAAACTTATCTACTTGTGAGAGACTCGTCCGGTCTGAAACTCTGAATAGGTCATAAATTAGTAAAACTCGTAAATGCCGTGAAATGCCAAACTAGAACCAGTTTAAACGCCTTTTGCTCCTATTAGATACATACAGAACCTCGTCCAGCCGTCCAAAGAAACTTTGGCTTTGAATTCAATTAAATGCATAAATTAGTGAGTTAATTACGATTTTTCATAACAATATGGGTATCGTTGTACGTGGAAAACTCAGGGGAACCATAATTCCGTAAAAAAACCAATACTAATGGTGTTTTTTCAAGTGTGATGTGCACTTGCGCGAAAACTGTACGTCATGGAAAAAAAAGTTATTGAAAAGTTTTGAAGTATTTCATGAACTGAATAGATACTAAAAAATTAAATTTTTTTAATTTATTAAATAAAGCTGTTACAGTTATTTAAAAAAACCATTTTTTAAATTACCACTGTGTGCGCATGCGTCAATATTTTCAAACAATCTTTACACCGATGTACGCAGAATGAACAGTGGAAAAAATAATATTAGAAAAAAAAATTTATTATTATGAATTTTACAATTTGATGTGCGCATGCGCGAAAAGTAGAAGAGTTAGACTAAAATTTTTTTAACTTATTAAATAAAGGTATTACAGTTATTTAAAAAAAACATTTTTTAAATTACCACTGTGTGCGCATGCGTCATTATTTTGAAACAATCTTTACACCGATGTACGCAGAATGAGCATCGGAAAAAATAATATTAGAAAAAAAAATTTCATCATTGTGAATTTTACAATTTGATGTGCGCATGCGCGAAAAGTAGAAGAGTTAGACTAAAATTTTACTGGGATTTTTTGGAGTCCTTTGTACGCTGAGTAAATCCTTGACATTTTTATTGTTCTAACTTTATTAATAACAAAGTTATTCAAGGTGAACGTCCTGCGTGAGCCACGCTGTATATAATTTCTAGACAGTATAGCAAATTATTTAATTAAAAATGATTTTATGCAAAAAGAAACTGACACCATTGTAAATAATTTGAGAAAATCAGCTTTTTAAAATTAGTATAACACTCATTTAAATGATTACTTCTACTGACTAATTTAAATTTGCAACTGTGAGAAATTTCTTTAAATAAATTTGAAATTGCAATGATAGGAAGATTATTTTATGATAAGTGTCATTATTATTATTAATCCACTGCTGATATACAATAGAAACAAAGAAATTAGGAGATCTAAGAAAAACTTGTTTTTATAATTAGAAATAAAATTTATTTGCATAAATTATACTATGGCGGTACAATAAATTTATAATAAAATATGAAGGTAAGTTAAAGGTATATTGTTCTTTAAGATTTTAGATGTCGAGAAAAGTCTCTTCAATTCATTTTCGTAAAACTAATCAGTTGGTGCTTTATATAACTTGGACTATAGTACTGTTAGTAGTAGTACTTATATAACATTCAGGTATAGTAATAGCTTGCTACATTCTATACAAGTGATATATTTAGTATTTTATTCAAAGTTCATTATAGTAATATGTTTATTTTATAGGTATATAATTCTAATTATTTATACCACAGACGATTAATGTCTAGCAATGCAATCGACTGGTAGCTCACTAAAGGGGGCTACATTTTGGATTACAATGCCAGACTTAGAAATTTCCTTCGTTTTGCAAGTAATTAAATCAAAGTAATTGTTGGTTCCATTATTAATTGAACAATAGGTATATCTTTTCTTAAACTTTGTCATTTCTCTCCTTTGCAAACGAAATTGGAGTACACACGTAAAGATTAGAATATAGTAAATATAAAATTTAACGTATAGAGAGGTAAACATTGAAATTATTAAAATAACGAAAATAATTAAAATGAGTATTCTATATGCTAAATCATAATAAAATTTAACTAGATTCCTAAAATACGGCATTTAAGGTGGAAAAACTAAATATATGTATTTACACTAAATCTAAATGTTTTCTAACATTTCTGAAAATCGAAAGGATTTATATCTGTTTTAATATTTTATAATAATTTTGCACACTGTAGATATTTTTATTCCAGTTTTTCAGAAATGTTATACCCGTTTCCAATTATAAGAGGAAAATAAATGACACGTATGTATAATACGTATATGATGGATTTACCATTTCTAACAAAATAGAATTCTTATAGTTTTGTATTTTCACATATACTATTTTATATAACGTGAATATTTTGCATATTTTTTGTATTTTGATATGCAAGTAAGAAAACTCAAGTAACCTTGCAATTAGTATTTGTGTAAATATACTAAATACTTAAAAATTAAACGATGATAACTGGTAAATTAATTGTATGAATTAACAAGATCTTAATCCAAATACAAGATGATATAAGTATAAAATTTATAAAGGACAAACATTTTATAAATTAACTACTTCATGTACATAGTTTAAAGCATTCAGTCTTACAAATTATATTAAATTTCATAGGAGAATAAATTTTAAGCACGCATTTAAAAAATTATTTTTCCTTGTTCGTTTCAATCCTACAACTTCAGGCAATACGGAATTCTTGTCAATAGCGTAAATTTACACAGAACACGTTAAAATAATTGCTCAAATGGTTCTTATGTAATCAAACAGATATTTATATATGTACGTTTATAGTAAATAGATTACATATAATCCTATGTGTGAAACATTAAGATAAATGATATATAAGTATAATAAAAAATACATTTCTTATAGTAAGCTGATAATAAACAATTTAATTTCAACTATATTTTCTAGATTTTCTGACTTCATTTTCCCAGTATAAAATATAACTTCCTTATACAAAGTTCTTGTATTTCTGATAATATAGATATAGTTATTATTTTATAGATTTTAAAGCCACAAGAGAGGTTCGTAAATAATACTGATAAAAAATGGGCGTATTTTTGATTTTCAGTATAGTTTCTTAGTACACTAATAATTGGTTAGAAAGTACCATATTTGCATTTGATAGGCCTAATGAAAAGAAGTGATAGTATACACAAGTTTATGCGTTTATAAATGAAGCGATTACATGGGTAAATTTAACATAGGTTTCAAGCTACTTGAGGAGATAAATATATTTCATATCTACATTATATTTATCAAAGAAAAATTTCCTAAAAATATATGGACTACTTATAATAAGTATGTATGTATAATATATTTTTTCATTCTTTTCTAAACCTATCTTTCTTTTCCAGTCATAATAGACATTCAGTTTTACATTTATACAATTTACTAGTTTAAAATAATTGAATTCTTCGTAAGCACTGATTCAATACATATTATGGCAATAAGGAATTGTTAAAGCACAAATTATTATTTGAATAGCTGCGGATAAATTGTGCAGCGGGTACTTCAAACTGTAAGAGCATTTATACGATTGACTTACCTGTGGTGTTCCAGTTTTGTACTTTGTACTTTCCGATTTTATTGTTTCTTATGTACTCATTTGCAAATCCTACATTTTCTTTATAAAAAGTTCTTACTCTCTTAATTGTTCCTCCAATACCAATGTCTATTTCAAACATAAGAATATTGTAATATATTGTCAACTGTTCATATTAAAGTTAGTGACATGCATATGCAACAAGCACAACTCAAATATTATTAATAATATAGATTTTTTTATTTTTACATATTTTTTATTTTTTTAAATAAATATAAATTAGCACATAAATTAAATAAATAATGAACATATTTTTTTTTGTTTTTGCAGTAAAAACGAGCAGGTTGCTCGAACACATTGGGATTTTACAATCATCCTCATTATGGTTTTCGTAGTTATTCCGCCGGTTGTTCGACTGCAATTTATATTATAACAACAATAAATCCATTTTTGACGAGAACGGAATAAAATAATAACAGCATGCAAAATGTTAGAGTTAGCGCCCTATATGTACTGAATCAGATGAAATTTAAGTTAATTCACTTTTTCTGGGTTTCGCCCGATTTCATAGCGGGCGTCTGGGCAGGAGTAGGATCGTCTTGGAAAAGAGGGTTCTTTACTTCCATCTCGCCGGTCTGGAACAAAGAAATTTGTATCAATTCGGGTGTTAGAATTTAAAATGCTCAAAGTGAATTACCAATGAATATTTAAAAATGAAATTAAAAGATCAAAAGGGCGTTTTTCTTTTCGCCGCAGGGTTGGTCGTTAAGAATGTAATTTACACTTGATTATGTTTCAGAAAGTTATTATTAAGTGATTTTTAATCTTTTTAATTTGAAAAACTGATGGGATAAGGATGCTTACCGGGGCTAATCCTGGACATTCATACACTGTGTAATCTCCTTCTTCATTTTCTTCATCACTTTCCGCTTCCGACAAAGAACCGTGCCTATCATTTGCTGCAGCTCGACTAAGAAAATAAAAAGTTTATAAATTTATTATTTATAATATAGTAATATAGAATATAACAAAAAGATTTAGATGTAAGGGGAATTTTTAATTCATTACTCTTTGATGTATTGGGTGATTCTGTTCCTCTTTTTAAAAATTACATTATCGAGTTGGTTTTTGCACTGGCGTCTTCGGTTTAACGTCCGTAATCCTCTAGTATCAAGAAAATTCAAGATTCACGAAAACTGCCCTCTAAAATTGCAATTAATAAGAGGGTTGGCATGGTATTTACACTATTATTTGAATACTAGTCAAAATATTTAAAATCACTTCGCAGCATATTAATCCTCGTTCAATTTCCAATAGAAAAGATACCCCATGCAACAACACTAAATCGCACCTTTTAGGAGATATTTAAATTTTTCTTTGTGGATGCATATTACTACATCCTCAACGGATATTGCATTCTCATGTAATTCGGCAGAAATCTTCACAGACACTTTTGATTTGCGATTTCACTGATTACCTTTGGGGTTTTGTATCTCCCTTAGTGTTGAAGATCGGACAGAGGTCCACAGAAACTTTTTTGCTACTTTTGGTCAATATATGTGGAATAATTTTTGAAAACAGGAACAGAATCACCCTGTATAACTATGTATCAAATTAAATACTGGGTGACTGCAAATTAACAGCATAAAATTGAACAGGTAATTCGGACGATCACCGAAATAAAAATCTACGATTATTTTTTTAAATTTCGAGTATCAAAAAAATTGCTATGTCCCACTGTTTTCGAATCTTTGACATAGCAGCATTTGAATTGTAAACTCGGTAAACACTTAATCACGGCACATAACACTTGTCAACAGTGATTTTGTTGCCCTTGATATGATAATGGTTCTAGGATTGTTTTATGTTAAGCATTATCAAACTACCATTGCTTTTGCAAGATTGGCACTAGTTTTTTACTTTCTCGCAGAGAAAGTATAGTGATCATGCGAAAACATGAATGTGTCTGTGTGTGTGTGTGTGTGTGTAAACACGATAACTCAAAAACGACTTGAGCTAGATCGATGAAATTTGGTATGTAGTCATTTGAGCTAAAGAGTAAACTCGTATCAACTTTTGGGTTAATTCGGATAACCGGAAGTGGCAGTTTACCTGAAACGGAAGTGAAACTCTTTCAAGTAAAGTGCCCTTTTGCTTCCAGATATTTGTTTCAAATTTTGTATCAGCTTCAGAAATATCGAAAAACTCACAGATATCAAATTTTAGCTTAATCCCTCAACCGGAAGTGGTAGTTTACCTAAAACGGAAGTGAAACTCGTTCAAATAAAGTAGCCTTTTGCTTGAAGATATTTGTTTCAAATTTTGTACCAGCTTCAGAAATAATAAAACACTCACAGATATGTAATTTTAGCACAACTGTCCAACCGGAAGTAATCTTTTTTATCTATTTTTTTAAATATGCATGTGTGTATAATAACAAAATTATTTAAAAATCGCTCTGAATCCAAATGTGAATCTGTCTTATCTTGTCTAGTGCAACTTAGAAATATGCGAGAAAGTCGAGTGGAGACCACTCCATATTTTTTAAATAATTGCCATTATTTATTGAGGCGTTCCCGATCATAAGAACGAACTGAACAACAGGCCACATCGTGAGAGATATATCTTGTCTAATTCGTTTTAAATTATATGAAAATCAAGGTAAAACATATTAGTAGTAGCACAGATAACCAGATAGGGGAAAAGGTTGCGGTTTTGAGCCTGAAATGGCATCTTTTTGGGTATGTTCTGGCATCTTTTTTAAGATGGCACTACGGGTAATAACTGTCAAATTTGAACGTTTTATTTCTTAAAAACGATATCGTATTTAGTTTTAGCAGGTTTTAACTTTTGAGGCCAGCACGGCATAACATGATGCAAGATTTTATAGGTCTTCGGGAGTTATAATAAGTCGTGGAGAGTGTAAAAGCATTACATTTTTTACAGGCATATTGGTTGTTTTTTCTTCTCCTTCTATTCTCTATTTTCTTCCAACTTAGGCAACCCTTCACATTTCTAATGAAAAGCATTAGATGAGCTATCTGGTTATCTGTGGTAGTAGTTTAAATGGTTATTATGCAGGTAAATATGCAATTTTCTCCATTTACAATGTTCAGTATAAGGACTTTTATAAATATTTCAATAACGTCATAACCAGAGTCAATCTAGTAGAATAGTGACTATATTCGCAAAATGTACATATTTTGCCATAAAAATTTGCTAAAGTAACAAGGGCAACAATTTTTTTCTGTATTTTGTTGAGGTGTGTAATACATAATATCTATTATGTTACCATGGTAACGGGGGGCTTGGAGATGAGTGTAAGTATGCTTTGGTGCTCTATTCGAAATTATGCAGTAATTCCCAAAATGTGCATTTCTTCATATCTCGCTTATGCATTAATATTTTCAAATTCGGTAAAAGCCAAAGTTTTTTTACATCGCATAAAATTAATGCTATTAATTCGCAGTCACCCAGTATATTTATTACTACTCCTAATTAGATTTTTTATACTATGTAGTAATAGATATAGATATTTACAAAGTATGAATAGTTGGGTTGCATTGGAAAATTAATTAGTGAAAGTGTTTTTTGGGATGGAAATGTTTAAAAAATATTTGTATTAAGGTAATGTATAATATAATGATGTTTTTTTTTTGTTCTGCTCCTGATAATGCGGCTATTTATAATATAACATTATATTCGTTGGCTATTCATAATGTCGCGTGAATATAAGAATGGTGACCTTAAAATAAACAAACACTTGCCACTTCACACCATAATTCATCAAAAACCCCAATTTTTCCACCGACTAGATAGTATACTAGTTACAAAAGATTCGTTTATTATCGCGTTCTTAAGAATCAGCAAAAAAATTTACTACTGCAGGAGGAGAAAGAATAAACAATATTGCAATAATTTATGACATTAAAGTGTGGAATAAATACGCACCTTTCCATAGCAATGATTTGCTGTTTTTGATGCTGGTAGTGGTACATTTGCGCCGATTGTGCTAATCTTCGGTCGCCAGAAGGAGATACTTCCTTGTTGGGTCCAGTTACCCCGTAGGCTGGATATTCGACGTCAGATGCATTTTTCACGTGTTTCTGCAAACTAAGATAATTGCAATGTTAAAGAAAGCCATTTTCAGAAATATTTTCCCTGCTGGTCAGTATTACCAAATATCAAAACAATCTTATCTTCAAGTTTTCACTCTTGGAATTTATAAGACTTTATGAACTTACATAAAATATATACCCTCTAATAAATGGAAACGAAATAGTTTTTTTTATAATAACTGTTATAAAGCGGGTTGTAAAACGCCACTCTATGTTATTCTTTCTGCACGGGGCTTAGCCTTTTTACGAGAGGTAAAAACGTATATAAAATGTGCTATAAACCTATAAAAATATGTTGAAAGGTAGAAAATTATCCGTTTGCAAGATGCTGATCTTTTGCAGTGAGACCTTACGATAGAGATCAATGGTAAAGAGAAAACTAAAATTGGATTTTGCACTTTCTATTTGGAAGTTGCATTGCCTACTCTTTAATTACTTTAATCAATTTAAGGCATTTAACTCTCAGAACTAAGTGTTAAGTTACTCTAGCTTCTAATTTTTTTAAATGTTATTAGGTATAGGTATAATAATAATTTAATTGTTAACTTATGCATCGGTAGTTACTCCAACTTTACTTAAAGGTTTCTGTACAAATACATAATAAATTCATCAACTAAATGAAGACTTGCTTTCAAAGAAGCAATTATATAATTAAACTCCGAAGTTTCTCTGAATACAAACCGAGTTTCCGCGTACTATAAGATTAATTCGATAGATTGCTTTTGAAAACGAAGTTGATTTTAGATGTTTTGGCATTTGATTTGATGTATTGGAGTAAGCGCAGAAATAATTATATCATTGCTAAGATAAGAAATAAAGTTTCCGAATGTATATATCTCCATGTCGCATGTCGGTTTAGTAAGTTTAAGATGTGGTTTAAGATTCTGACAGGATTAAGATTGAAATACCCCCTAGGGATATTCGTATAAAACATAATATGTTATGTATTCACCGGACTTTTATAGAGCATGCATTTCTGCTTTTGATTTGGAAACGTTGCTGAGGTCTGAAAAGTAAAGATATTTCACTCTCTGCGGCTTCTAATTTCACCCCAGGGGTTAAATAAAAATTCTACATCACGTGCAATTCTCGAAAGTAATTTTTTATTTGGATGTGATAAAACCTTTCTTGAATAGGTTCCTAAAGTCGTGGAAACCAGTAAACCCATAAAATTTTTCACGGCGATGGCTATAAATTATTATCCTAAGCCACTACCTACACGCAATCATTTCTTATATGTTATTTCGCCTTATCGCAGTTTTATTTAGACCATCATGTTTAGGTAAATAGTTTTTTTGCTGGGACAATACTTTATGAAATTTCTGATATCCGCAATGCTAACATCACTTTTATCTACAAGTTTGCTATATTTAAGGATATGCTTTGAGTAGGGTGAAACTGTAACATCTGGCATGAGAAAGTTAGGGACAAAGTTTAGAATTTTATCAATAACGACGTCTTGATGCTTACAAAAATGCTTCCAGGGACGTTAATATGAAATGATAATCAATTCATTATTTTTCATTACTTTAAGTGCGACCGTTAATCATGGTTTTTCCTTTACTTCACTTGAAAATATTAATCAATGTTGAAAGGTTTTTTCATTATTATAAGAAACACGCGGTTACGTTACACCCTACGAAAATTTCAGGTTTTAAAATGTGTTAATTATTTTAAATTACTCATTTTTTTGTGATACATAAATTTAAAGAGAAAACGAAAAATTGTACGAGTCGTTTGAACATTTAAGCAGGTCAAAACATTTAGCCAGATTGCGCCCTAAAATGTTACGTAACATCATAAAAGTTTAGAAGATTTGTTGTTCGAAATGTCCGATAAATTGACACCTCAATAAATGTTTTAGTTCCAGAATAGCGTTGGATAAATGTTTTATGATGCAGAACATAAATCATGGGCTATTTCAGAGTTGAAAATCTAGGGCTATGTTTGGACGAGTAGCTGAAATACAAAAGATTTCTCCTGAAATCAAATAAATTAATGTCTGCCACACACCGGTTTTACTCCGATGTTGCAGTGAAATTAAATTTGGCAGTAAATTGTAGAATGATAATGTAACGTAGGCGATGCACGGATTCGATGTCCAATTGAACTGCCATCATGTTTACACGATCATTCGATGTCTGTACAGTCGCCCACTCAGAAATATCGACAGTGTATATACGTTGTTGCGTAGTATAGTTAACTATTGTTGGGTATTAGGCAACCACCATTTCAAGGAAAGAATCTATGAAATGCATTTCTAGGTGAA
>JAWQRP010003428.1:0-13400 GCA_033557875.1 Quadriops clusia
ATGTTAAATTGTCTTAATGTTAAATTGTCTTAATGTTGAATTGTCTTCATGTTAAATTGTCTTAATGTTAAATTTTCTTCATGTTAAATTTTCTTTATATTGAATTTTCTTCATGTTAAATTATCTTAATGTTAAATTGTCTTAATGTTAAATTGTCTTCATGTTAAATTGTCTTAATGTTAAATATTCTTCATGTTAAATTTTCTTTATATTGAATTTTCTTCATGTTAAATTGTCTTAATATTGAATTGTCTTCATGTTAAATTGTTTTAATATTGAATTTTCTTAATGGTAAATTGTCTTAATGTTAAATTTTCTTAATGTTGAATTGTCTTAATATTGAATTTTCTTCATGTTAAACTGGTTTAAAGCTAAATTTTCTTAATGTTAAATTGTCTTAATATTAAATTGCCTAAATGGTAAATTGTCTTAATGTTAAATTATCTTCATGTTAGATTGTCTAATGCTAAATTGTCTTCATGTTAAATTGGCTTAAAGTTAAATTTTCTTAATGTTAAATTGTCTTAATATTAAATTGTCTCTATGGTAAATTGTCGTAATGTAAAATTATGTTCATGTTAAATTGTCTTAATGGTAAATTTTCTTAATATTAAATTGTCTCAATGTTAAATTGTCTTAATGTTAAATTGTCTTAATGTTGAATTGTCTTCATGTTAAATTGTCTTAATGTTAAATTTTCTTCATGTTAAATTTTCTTTATATTGAATTTTCTTCATGTTAAATTATCTTTATGTTAAATTGTCTTAATGTTAAATTGTCTTCATGTTAAATTGTCTTAATGTTAAATATTCTTCATGTTAAATTTTCTTTATATTGAATTTTCTTCATGTTAAATTGTCTTAATGTTAAATTTTCTTCATGTTAAATTTTCTTAATGTTAAATTTTCTTCATGTTAAATTGTCTTAATGTTGAATTGTCCTCGTGTTAAATTTTCTTCATGTTAAATTTTTTTTACGTTAAATTGTCTTAATATTACTTTTTCTAAAGATATTTTATAAAAAAATACGGTACTCGGTATTCGGAACACACGCAAACTGTCATAAGAACGTACAAATGACTCGGCGCTGCAGCCGTTCCGTCAACTAATAAGCAAGGCGGAAAATTACAGAGCCTCTAGAAGCCTTACAGTGGTCGTATTCTGTTACAGAATTGCTTTTTTTCATACAGCGCTGTAACCTCGTCGAGATACAGCGCTGCAAGGCTACAGAGCGTTCCAGAATCGGCCCATTAATGAGTGATAGGATAAACTGCTGTAGTGTACCTCCATTGCAATGAACGAACGCACCCTACGTCAATTAACAAGTGTCAAACTAGACATTCAAATAATGCCAGTTACATTATATGCGCAGATTGCATGCATATCTCAAGCAGAAAGTGTTAAAATACTCGAAAGATTACCGGCCGTCCTTGAAATTGTTTTCATAAATCATAGTTTTGGGGCCTAAACTTTTCATTTCTCGATAGAAAATTTTAAAAATCAAGATGTTATAAGGTAGGATAGTACCAATTATTGAAGACGTGCAGACGTACCCAATGGTTGGAATTATTTTGAAGTAATGGAATTGGCGGAATGACGACCAAAATTAGTTCTTTGGGCCGTGAAGTAAAAAAATCGAGTACTTTGACATAGCGAACTTTCATTTCATTTATACTCACTCGCCTTATCATGTCGTTTGTTCCAATCATCAGGATGACTTGCTTATGAATGTCGAATTTGCCTACACGCAATGCTTCATATAAATCTTGTATTGTTTGTCCAGAAACGCAATACTGGATTTTTCTGCAGCTCATTCTCTCGTCAACAAACATAATTGCCGTATTATGTTTTTGTGTTCGCTACTATATGCGATACTGCTGCATAAATTTTTAGCGAACATGATGACGTGTATATGTCGAAATCATAGGATTAAATATATATGTAGGGTAAAATGTATATGTGTACATGGTAATATGTACACGTGTACATGGTCAGGTGTATATGTGCACATGGCAATAAGTATACGTATACATGGTAATAAGTATATGTGTACATGGCTGCCCGTGATTTTTCACGGGCATTAACTAGTTTACTAATATATGGCCTATATCGGGGATATTTAACTTTGACCATGAAGTCCAATTTCCTTTATAGTTTGCGATATTACGTTAAATTTACTTCCACTTTATTCCCCAATGTCGACATTTCGACGTAATTTCATGGTAAATTCTACAATGGTAAATTCAAACCAAATTGGTTAGGTCGCTAACCTCTAAATTGGTCTTTTTTAACGTATTTTCGACCAAAATTGTTGCTTGGGATATTTAGGTAAACAAGGGTATGTAAATAGGTCCTATTAACTTGGTTTATAATTGTTATGAAAAAACAGAATGATTTAGAATCTTTTCCGGGTTAATTAGAATCTAAACTTTAAGACAGGGTGTTGCAGAAAAATAGAAAGCTTTTGATTAAGATGTACTTTAATTAAATGATGAATCTATTCTTGCTCATATATGAAACAACAATGCTCTTAACCAATACGTTTATTCTTGAGTTAACATTAGATTTCCCTCAGATTTGTGTGTATGTGTATGTGTATGTTATAGGTATAATTCAAGAGCACAAAAAGGTGAAGGGGACGAAGAGGAGAGAAAGATGGAGAAAGAAGGTGACATTCGCATTGCCGTGTAATGAGAAGAACGGTCGGCCAGGCAAGGACGGTTTTTCAGGGGCGACATAAGGTAACCGTATATGCATTCGTGCGGGTGCGAGCGCGGTGGCGGCGGCGCGGCGGCGGCGGGGGGCGACACGTAAGACATAACGTAGGCGGCTCGTAATTCAAGCCTTCGCCTTCGGAACAGAATCCACGGGTAATTCGATCCCGGATTGTGCTTCAATCCGGTCGCGTGTTCATCCCTTTGGCTTGCGGGTGGCCTGACGTAACAAGAGGCGGCGGCGACGTTGGAGGCGGCAGTGATGGAGGCAGCGGCGATGGAGGCAGCGGCGATAGAGGCAGCGGCGATGGTGGCAGCGGCTATGGTGGAGACGGCTATGGTGGAGACGGCTATGGTAGAGCCGGCTATAGTAGAGGCGGCTATGGTAAAGGCGGCTTTGGTTGAGGCGGTTATGGTTGAGGCAGCTCTGGTTGAGGCGGTTATAGTAAAGGCGGCTATGGTAGAGGCGCTTATGGTTGAGGCAGCTCTGGTTGAGGAGGTTAAGGTGAAGGCGGCTATGGTAGAGGCGGTTTTGGTTGAGGCAGCTTTGATTGAGGTGGTTATGGTGAAGGCGGCTATGGTAGAGGCGGCTATGGTAGAGGCGGCTATGGTGGAGACGGCAATAAAGGAGGCAGCGGTGGTGAAGGCGGCGACGGACGACGCCCGCGGCCGTTCGAAACCGCCGTCGCAGGGGCGAGCTCTGTGTAATAGCGACGTTGCCGCTTCCAGCGTTCCATCCTCGAGGTTCGTGATCTATCTCCTCTCTGACAGCAGCTGTCGCATATTGGTCCGCGCGATCACCCGACCTCATCTGCCGTCACAGAACGCCGGAAATGCCAAAAGCAGAGGCCCTCCCGGGCCAGCGGTCTTCGTCTTTTTTTTTGTTGAATCGCTTTGTGGCTTGTGACTGATTGACGCCTCCATCGCATATTTTGAACTAATGCGGTCGTTTCTGCATGCATGGCCGTGACTTTACCTATGCATATGCGCTACCTATGTATATGCTTTACCAATGTATATGTTACATATGCATACATACATACATATGCATACAGCGATAAAATAGGGATAATTTCTTATAATTAATTATATACTGAATATATTATGTACTGAATATATTTTGTAATCAAAATTCCCCATAATATATTAATTATATTATAACTACTGTAAATCAACCAATTTTTACAAGTATCCAAAACTTATTATGTAGTTCACAAACTGTCTTATAATACATAATGTATTAGGTATGTAATTTTATTCAATTTATATGGAAAAGATTCGCCTATTCTGCGATAGTAAATTCCTTAATTCGTTATTATGTGTGAAGTGTAGATAAGTGTTTTTCGTAACCTATATTTAAATTATTGCTAGGTTTGTTTACGTCAATTGTAAAAATATCAGGTTGAGAATTGTAGCAAGAAATTCAGTAAAACGGCATATATAAGCTTTGTTCCATCCCCTCCGTCCGACTAGTTCACGTACTAGTCAGACGATCAGAAGTTCATCAACAGTATGCGCACTTTATAAATATTTATGTACTGCGCAATTTGTTTAAGAACTCCTGATCGTCTGACTAGTACGTGAACTAGTCGGACGTAGGGGATGGAACAAAGCTATTATTTCGCATGTATGTCAACATATAGAAAAAGCACAATTAGTGTATTTCAAAGTCAATGTTTCGCTTGATTTATGGTTAGTTTAAACAATTAACCACCACATTTTCAAAGCGCTATTAACATACGTACAGTGAGCGTCAGAAAAATAAAGACAGCTTTGGCTATGCGTATAGACGCATAGACGTACAGCATAGCCACGGCTGTCTTTATTTTTCTGACGCTCACTGTACATACATTGATTGTTATTGCACTGACAACCTCACGCCATTAGGTTATGTAACGTGTAGGACCCTGTAATATCGACTATCGTTATGACGTCATGTATGGCGGCCGTTTTGAACACTATTAAGGAACATTTGCAGTTTTTTATTTAAAACTTCAACATTATTTTACTTGTAATATGAGATAATACTTTCCAAGGCATGTATATTTTATAAGGTTACTAATAACGTACCTTCTAGATACATTTTTTAAATTTTTTCCAGTTGATAAATTTAGATTCTAAAATTTTGTCAGGTCCTAATTAAAAAATAGGCATATTACTATATGTACCACTATGTACTATTTAATAATTATTATTGGTAAAAAATGCTGTTCCGCATTTCGGCATAGAAGCACTCTAATAAAACAACGTTTCAGCACAATAGGAATTTATGCCTTTATGTTCGCCACTGTCTAACAGAGTCCACGGTCGCGGTCGCAGATAAAGAAGAAAGAGCGGATGTGCCCAGCCAAAGAACATCGGTGATCGGCACGTAAATATTTTCATGCAGAACAGATATATGGCAAAGGAACGGTTCGGGGATGAACGGTCGGCTGTTTAAGTGAACCCTCTTCGGGGGCCATAATTAAAGTTCGGTCCGCAGCCGCGGGGGGTCCCTTTCGCATCGAACGCGGACGGATTGACGGCACAAGGACGGAAGACGAGGGAGAGAGGGAGAGCGAGGGTCGGCGACGGTCGTCCGCGATACTGGGAAGCAGATGGCTCCGCGGGTCCGCGAGGCGACACCGCGTCCGCCCCCGCGCCCCCCTCGCCATCCCGCGCCCCCTCGCCCGACCCGCGTCCCCTCGTCCAGCCCACGACCCCGCATCCGTCACGCACACACACACACACACACGCGCGCGCGACCACCCGCCCCCGCCCCCCGTCCCCCGGGCGCGGATCCGCTATCCCTTAACTGCGCACTTAGAACCTTAGGCTGGGGAAAGTTCGGGAGAGGGCCCTAGATTCTGTTCTGGCTAAACTATGTTGTACATTCGCTATTCACGGCTGGGTCGGAGGCGGCGGCGGCGGCGGCGGCGAGGCTTCGGCCAAGGCCGCGGGGACCTGCTGAAGTGGAGGCCGTGCGCTGAATTCCCCTATTTACGACCAGCCTGCAGCGGCCCTTTCTCTCTTCCATTAATATTCACAAGTCGGACTTGGACTTCGACTTGACTTAACATCGCGTTCGCGCTTAGTCGAGTCGCTTATTTGCCTTTGTTTCTTCTTTCTTGTATGTACCTATTATATAATAAGATAAATATTTTCCGAATCTAAAAATTGTTTTCAATTCATTAGAACGTCTAATGATTTTGATTTTAAATTATTGGGAGTTCGAGTTCGCTCGCTTCGCGAGCTCGCCGCCTCGCGCCTTCGACGCTCGTTATTTAAGACACTAACTGGAGCGTTTAACATTCAGTTTTATGTTACCCAAGATGTCAAATCATTATTAACAATTATTAAATACAGGTTTAGTTACAATTATTTGATGTCAATTAATTAAAATTAAAAGATGTCAATCAATTAAAATTAAAAGATGTCAATTAACTAAAGTTAAGAGATGTCAATTAATTAAAATAAAAAACTGTCAAATTCTCTGTAGCGCGCAGTTAGAAAATCTAATAATTTTGTTTTTAAATAGTTGGAACCTCGAGCTCGCTCGCTTCGCGAGCTCGCTGCCTCGCGCCTTCGGCGCTCGTTATTTAATACGCTAACTGGAGCTTTTAACATTCAGTTTTATGTTACCCAAGATGTCAAATCATTATTAACAATTATTAAATACAGGTTTAGTTACAATTATTAGATGTCAATTAATTAAAATTAAAAGATGTCAATCAATTAAAATTAAAAGATGTCAATTAATTAAAGTTAAGAGATGTCAATTAATTAAAATAAAAAAATGTCAAATTCTCTGTAGCGCGCAGTTAGAAAATCTAATAATTTTGTTTTTAAATAGTTGGGACTTCGAGCTCGCTCGCTTCGCGAGCTCGCCGCCTCGCGCCTTCGGCGCTCGTTATTTAATACACTAACTGGAGCGTTTAACATTCAGTTGTATGTTACTCAAGATGTCAAATCATAATTAACAATTATTAAATGGAGGTTTAATTACAATTTTTAGATGTCAATTAATTAAAACTAAGAGAAGTCAATTAATTAAAATTAAAAGCTGTCAATTAATTAAAGTTAAGAGATTTCAATTAATTAAAATAAAAAGATGTCAAATTCTCTGTAGTGCGCAGTTAGAAAGTCTAATAATTTTGTTTTCAAATAATTGGGACTTCGAGCTCGCTCGCTTCGCGAGCTCGCCGCCTCGCGCCTTCGGCGCTCGTTATTTAATACACTAACTGGAGCGTTTAACATTCAGTTGTATGTTACCCAAGATGTCAAATCATAATTACCAATTATTAAATGCAGATTTAATTACAATTATTAGATGTCAATTAATTAAAATTAAGAGATGTCAATTAATTAAAATTAAGAGATGTCAATTAATTAAAATTAAGAGATGGCAATTTTTCTGTAGCATCCAGTCAGAAAGTTTAATAATTTTATTTTCACATAGTTGAGACTTCGAGTTCGCTCGCTTCGCGAGCTCGCCGCCTCACGCCTTCGGGGCTCGTTATTTAAGACACTAACTGAAGCGTTTAAAATTCAGTTGTATGTTACCCAAGATGTCAAATCATAATTAACAATTATTAAATGGAGGTTTAATTACAATTTTTAGATGTTAATTAATTAAAATTAAGAGAAGTCAATTAATTAAAATTAAAAGATGTCAATTAAATTAAAGTTAAGAGCTGTCAATTAATTAAAATTAAGAGATGTCAATTTTTCTGTAGTGTCCAATTAGAAAGTTTAATAACTTTATTTTCAGATAGTTGGGACTTCGAGCTCGCTCGCTTCGCGAGCTCGCCGCCTCGCGGCTTCGGCGCTCGTTATTTAAGACACTAACTGAAGCGTTTAAAATTCAGTTGTATGTTACCCAAGATGTCAAATCATAATTAACAATTATTAAATGGAGGTTTAATTACAATTTTTAGATGTCAATTAATTAAAATTAAGAGAAGTCAATTAATTAAAATTAAAAGATGTCAATTAATTAAAGTTAAGAGCTGTCAATTAATTAAAGTTAATAGATGTCCATTTTTCTGTAGCGTCCAGTTAGAAAGTTTAATAACTTTATTTTCACATAGTTGGGACTTCGAGCTCGCTCGCTTCGCGAGCTCGCCGCCTCGCGCCTTCGGCGCTCGTTATTTAATACACAAACTGGAGCGTTTAACATTCAGTTGTATGTTACCCAAGATGTCAAATCATAACTAACAATTATTAAATGGAGGTTTAATTACAATTATTAGATGTCAATTAATTAAAATTAAGAGAAGTCAATTAATTAAAATTAAAAGATGTCAATTAATTAAAGTTAAGAGATGTCAATTAATTAAAATTAAAATATGTCAATTAATTAAAGTTAAGAGATGTCAATTAATTAAAATTAAAATATGTCAATTAATTAAAGTTAAGAGATTTCAATTAATTAAAATAAAAAGATGTCAAATTCTCGGTATCGTGCAGTTAGAACGTCTATTAATTTTGTTTTCAAATAATTGGAAGTTCGAG
Source organism: Quadriops clusia (assembly GCA_033557875.1). Taxonomy (NCBI): domain Eukaryota; kingdom Metazoa; phylum Arthropoda; class Insecta; order Coleoptera; family Hydrophilidae; genus Quadriops; species Quadriops clusia. The sequence continues at coordinate 8,207 of JAWQRP010003428.1, forward strand.
CTCGCTCGCTTCGCGAGCTCGTCGCCTCGCGCCTTCGGCGCTCGTTATTTAAGACACTAACTGAAGCGTTTAACATTCATTTGCATGTTACCCAAGATATTAAATCATAATTAACAATTATTAAATGCAGGTTTAATTACAATTTTTAGATGTTAATTAATTAAAATTAAGAGCAGTCAATTAATTAAAATTAAAAGATGCGAATTTTTTTGTAGCACGCAGTCCTAGTACTTTCTGTTATAAGAATCCGTTTACTTTTTTTAAAAAGTTTAATCTTATTTTTCGATTGAGAATAATTACCGTTAAATTTAATATAAATTTCTTTAACAAAAAATATTAAAATTTTGTGTATTAAGAATATAATATCAGCATATTGAGTGAGGCCATGTTGAAAGACAAAAATTAATTTCTTGTGTTCTCTCTATATCAAGTCGGATACTTCTCGGACGCTCTCGTATAACCACATATATTATATGTGGTATAACGCTAGATGGCGCGCTTAATAAAAATGTATCAAGCGATCTGCTTAAGCGATCTGTTTAAGCGATCTGCTTAAGTGATCTGTTTAAGCGATCTGTTTAAGCGATCTGTTTAAGCGATCTGCTTAAGCGATCTGTTTAAGCGATCTGCTTAAGTGATCTGTTTAAGCGATCTGCTTAAGCGATCTGCTTAAGCGATCTGTTTAAGCGATCTGCTTAAACGATCTGCTTAGGCGATCTGCTTAAGCGATCTGCTTAGGCGATCTGCTTAAGGCATCTGCAGATCACAGGTGCGATTAAAAGAGAGGAATACATGAATTGGAATTGAATAATCTATTCTTTTTTTTTATACATATTATAAAAAAAATGATGCACGGCCCGGTATATACTAGAAGTTTGGAATAATGTATGTACACGTTGGCGTAGGTAAAAGGGAGTAAAAGGGCTTGAGGATTAGCTTAAACCACGCATAAAATTTAAAGCTCAGCTCTCGCATTACACTCATTTACTATTAATTTACTATGGACTTGTAAATTGCAGACAAGCACAAACATTATGAGTGCCGCCGCTTCCACCGTTCTTAACTTTGCTCTCTTTATAGTTATGGTTTTGTTTTCTGGAGTTATGTAGTGATTTGGGAAAGTTTCTTAAATAACTCAACAACACTGAATTACGAATATTTATATATATTGTACTCGTATAATGTATGTAGATGGATGTATATAGATAGATGTATATAGATAAATGTATATAGATAAATGTATATAGATAGATGTATATAGATAAATGTATATAGATAGATGTATATAGATAAATGTATATAGATAGATGTATATAGATAGAATTACAAAATTTTTTATAATTTAACACAAAATTACAATTAACTATAAATTAGAAGATATTCCTCAACATTAACCTAATCTGGAAAAAAATCTTGCATTGGGTAAAGTCAATCTATGAAGGACCTACTACTTCTATTATATAAAAGCACATACATGTGATAAAAGGTAATATTTGAAATTTTGATGAGTATGTTGCTCTATCTTAGATTAGTCTTTTGTTAATAAAGTTCCCAGTTCACCCCCATATCCCGATATTCCTGATAATCTCATTTAGGTACATATGATATAAGTTATAGGTGAAATTACAGGCACAACCATGATAACAAGAACATGTCTCTCATCACGCAGACGTCTCGCAAAATAGATTCGTCCTAGGGATAATTCAGAGTTTACGAACCTAACCGTCGACCTTGGTTGATCTTCGCGAGGGTGTGAGGTCCATCCGTTTTGGCTGACGGGCGCGGGAGGGGTTGCGGCAGGGTCGCAGTGTGCCGTGCCAGCGGAGCAAAGGGGCAAAAGGGGCAGAGGGGCGCGGGGGCTCGACCGTTCGAACTTCTTGCATCCGCACACCGCGATAACATAATCTCAGGACTAACGCCAAAACGCCGTACAAAAGCCGGCTTATACAATCCATTGTAGGTCCATCACGGCCTTCCTCTAACTGTTTCTTATATTACCATCATTATAATGGTAACAACCATATTGATCACAATAAGAATAATAATATGTCGTACTGAGTGGTTAATGTGACAAGAGTACTGTTGTTATGTCAGTTTGTAAGATTCAATCTATATAATTTGATATTGATATTTCGTTCTTGTGATTACTGTTTTTTAAGGAATGTAGTGTTAATGAAACTGGACAATAGTGGTACATTAACAATTATAATAATAATCAACATAACAATATGTAATAACCAACCCTATATAAAAAAAATGTAAATAATATAAATAAGTAACAAAAATGAGTGTTATTAACAGTAAAATAACATAGGTTCATAACGTAACATACTCAATTCCCTCACACATAATAAAATCATACAACGTATTTCAAAGGGAAACAGCAGAAAGCAAAACTTCCCTAATGCGCGATTGTACTTATTTAGATGAAGTCGAGTTTAAAAGGAGGGCGCCCCAGTAAACCAGGAGCAAAGCCGAACCGAACAGAAATGAAGAGTCGAGTGTGCAATAAAACAAGCAACAAGTGGCCATAAAAATCTGATATGGGAGTGGAATTTCTAAAGAATGTGCATCAGCCACCCTCTCTCTCGCGCGCGCCCTTTCTCCCGGCGCGCGCTCTCTCTCTCTCTCGCGCGCTTCGCCGCTGTTTGTTTTATTAGTTTTATTAGACGGAAACACCGGACTACTACAAACTGCTTTACTGCAACTGCCACCGGAGTAACAGGTGGTATAATATAAAACATTATTATCTCATCATCCCGCGACTTTCTCCTTTTCACCCTCTATTTGCATGGCGCGCTTGATAAAGCGCGCTATCTTTATTTATCGCGTATTCCTGATATAGTGCAAATTAGAGGAGGCCTAACAGTGGAACGACCCTATATGATGCTATGGACATTTGGCGGAAATTGAAGAGTTCAAGAATTATTCATATTAAGTAAATATATGAAAAGGGACATCTTTATGAATTGATAATTACAAAAACGACTTCAACATTACTCTACTACAGATTTATGATTTGTATTAGGTAACCTTCTAACAGACTAAATTTGAACAAAATCAGATTATTACAGGGGGCACACATTACATTCTAATAAAAACTGTCGCTTCTTTGTCGCTAGTACAAAATTTGAAACACACTCCTTGAAGAAAAATTACATTTTACTCAAAAGAGTTCCACTTCCTCTTCGGGCAAACAAGCACGAAGTAAACAGTTATTTGGAATAAACAGCTACATCCGGTTATCCAATTATTCGAACAGTTATTACATTTCTTTAAAACCAAGTCAGTAAAGTGTCTACCAAGTTTGATCCAATTTCGTACATTAATATTCGAAATATTAGTACATGTCCAATAATTTAGATTTGCGTTCCACTGTGGAGCGGGTGAGGCCGTAGATAATAAGAATGTTAAGAAGAGGGCAATTAGCGTAAAGTTTTAGCCAGTTTCTCGCTTGAATTCGTGACCATTCCCGGCCCGCCCTGCAAATATTTAAATTTAATTACGCACGTGTGTTCGCCGCTGGAAGTAAGGAGCCGAGATAAGGGAGAAGAAGAAGGTTCTAGAGGCGCCACAGGGGTAGTCGCGCCTGCACCCCCTCGCACCCCCGCCGAGCAGACCTACGTGTTATCGCAAGAAACTAATGGTTATGTGCTGGCCAGCTAGCTCCCCGAGCTGCTGCACCGTCCGTGGGCATGACTAATTTCGAAAGCATTTCGCGTTGCAGCCGACTCGCTGCCTACCCCTCATCCCTTGTCGCAACCCCCTCGGCTACCCCGTCATCTGTCGACCACTTGAGCGGAATTCGAGGAAACTCTTTGTGCGGAGGGTCAAGGCGCGGCTTAGCCGATTTGAAGCCACGGGGTGTGTAATAGAAGGTTTATTTATGGGCCCGTGGAGGATACAATTTTAACAACCGTATGTCGAGAACTATACTGCACTTAGAAATAAGGCTCGCGGAGCTTCAGGTGTCATCGTCACGTAGCTCTTTGTTTGTGTATTTACCTGAAATGAAAAGTGGCACTCAGGCATAAAAAATGAGAAATTTAGTGGGGAACCGCTACACAAATATCGTGAACAGGGCTAATGTTCGGAGATTAATTATGTTCGGTACAGTGTCCGATAATGTTTACTTGTAGATTTTTACTTGTAGATTTTACGCGGAATATCGCAATATTATTGGAGAATTACAAATGGAGACAACCCAAGCAAAAAAGAAATATCTTAAATAAGTTGAATTTAACTAATTTGCAAGTCAACATTTGGTTAAATATAACTTCGAAATAAACCTCATGTCCTTTAAACCTTAAAGGCATTTATTAAGTATATTTTAGTCTAATTTTAACCTAAAGAGAATCCCTTGAAGCAAATACTACCAATAAGTTATTTTTAAGTCGCAAAAATAAGTAAGTTACGACGATATAATTTCCTATTTTAACTCAATTGCACAAAAAGGTTTGAAAGTCAAATTTCTTCAAATTTTAGTTCTAACGGTCCAAGGTCGAATTGCTATTCAACTTATAGCACCAATTACCCTAAAAATTTAACTTTAAAGTTAAAGTTAGTCAAATTCTGGTCTAAATGTTTCCTCTGTCGATTCAAAAAGTTAGGTTAGCGCTTTAAAGAAAACGATAACAATACCAAAACACCAGTACAAGTATATATACAAGTATGTATACATCAAGTTATTACAGATGTAAAAGAAAGAGGAATGGAAATTCAATAAAAATTATTAAGATACATTGAGGGTATATCCCAAGTAGCACAAATAGTTATATAATAACTGAGAAAACGTTTTCTTGACAATTTAATAAACCAGAAGTTTTATAAAAAATGTCTTGAAAACGATTATTCGACCCTTATATAACGCTTATACACCCCAAATAGGCGCAGTTTATAAAGCAATCTTATTATATGAAAGTAATACAAAAAGTTATATAATTGCTGAGAAAACGTTTTCTCGACAAATTAATAAACCACAACTTTTATAAAAATGTCTTGAAAACGTTTATTCGACCCTTATACAACCTTTATACACCCAAAAGGTTATATTAAAGTATATCTGACCACATTTATAAAACCATTTTGAGTTTGATAGGTATCCTGCTGTTACTTCTATATAACAATTTTTATTTATAATGGTAATCTTAATTACTCTTATAAGACAATTTGGCATCTTACGAAATAATTTGGC
>JAWQRP010003429.1:0-13397 GCA_033557875.1 Quadriops clusia
CAAAATGATATTCATACAAGGAAAATAAAATTGATCGGGCAGATATTTTATAATTTAGTCTAAAAGTTTTAATAAATTCGCGCCATAATTGATAACGTATAGATGGCGCCGTTGCAACATAACCTAACAAATATAACGTAAAAATTTGTATGTAATGGCATTCAATTGTAATGGTAACTGGGTAATGGTAATGCATGAACTGCCGTTACAGGTTTCTACATTACACACCCATTCGTATTTATTGCACGGACACGCCCACTGTACTATATAGAGAATTTTTAAAATAATAGAGGCAAAAAACACTTTAAATATTTTTTTATAGCGTCAACAGGGCTCAGATTGCAAAAAGACAAAACAGATATATAATACATATTTTTTTTATGTAGTTTACGAATCCACTCTTAGCCAGATGCAGTGCAAGTTCTCCATTATAACAGCAAAGTTTGATAGCAGTCAGTTTAGATATTATTTATAGTTGATTTAAATAATTGTGTTTAATTCAAGTCAAATAAAAAGAAATTAGAGGCTGGAGAAAGTCTGCTGTTTACTTAGTAAACAATAAAAGTGCAAGTATATAATAAATATTTGTACATAAGGATAAAAATATGAAAAATAAAACAATAACAAATTTTTAAATAAATCAGCAAAGAATAAAAGTACGTGTTATTGAAAATTCATGCTGAATCGCATATCAAAAGGGAGCGAACAAAAAAATTCATTGGTAAGTCATTTATAAATCATAAATATTATACAATCAGAAAAGAATTATATAGATGCATATATGTAGCATAGGTAATGAAATAAAAAGAGTAAAAGAAACCGAATAAGCATGCTAAAATGCAATGAGCAAAATTAAATGGCCAAAATGAAATGAACAAAAAAAACGTATGAGTAAGTAAAGAAAAAAATCGGAATGCACTTACATTATTGTCAGTGTCTTCAATGACAAATAAAATAGGTGATTCAAGCTTGTACATCTTCCTATACATGGAATTGAGGCTGAAGCCGTGCTGGCTAGTGCTGAAAATCAGCGTCCAGACGTAGCCTTCGGCCCTCGCCGGTAGATGGCGGCACAGAGACTCCCGGTGTTCGTCAGTGAGAATTTCGGTGGTGCCGACCAAATCGGGGGGCGTGAGCTCTACATCGAGGGAGGGGTTTCCATAGAGCGCTCTCCGCAGATCATCGGACATTGGCAGCCTCTAGTGCACAGAAACACAAAAAAAATTAAGCCCAATTTCGCAGCGGAACGAGCATCACTTTCCTAACACTTAAACACGAACCTTTTAGTTAGTTGTGTACTTGCTGCAAAGTGGGAAAGAGTATGTATTTATAAACGGTATTCGTGCTCGGATTGACATTGCAACAATACACGATTATCAAAACGGCCAGCAATTATCAGCGACTGGACGACAATAATTTGTTTGCAAAACCGTCGCTCAACTCAGGAAGCCGCAATTAAGGACAATCATAGTGCAGACTGTGAAACAAGTGGCGATCGCCGGAGAAAATTAAGTCAAATGTCAATTGATCAGCTCGGCACGAATATCGCCTATTCAAGTTCAATTGTGTACAGTAGCTTTTTTTAGTAACACAACACTTAACGCTTTAATTAAAAACAATTACTTTTAAATTGTGTCACGTGGTTAATATCGATATATCAATATTATTATTGCGGAACGAAAACTAAAAGCAATGAGAACCAAAACAATTTAAGTGTACTGGGAACACACATGATGTTCACAATGTAAGTTGTACCATGGTTGTACACAATGTGAATCAAAATTACAATGTAAACTAACTATCGTTGGAATAATACAAGAGGAACTGTAACAACTGTAAGTGATCATTAGATAATTATCTCTTATAATAAATAATAATCAGTGTCACACTCACAGTATTGCAGGCAGCTGTGTGCAACATTATTCGGAATGATTTTAAAATTCAGCTACAGAGGTTTGATTGCTATTCATGAATTCCAAGTGAAAATTGACTATAACAGTCACTAACGTGGAATTGTAAATGACTCAGGTTGAATGATAAAATGAGTTGAATTATAAATAATGTAGTGTATGAATAAGTAATGTAGTGAAACAACTAAATAATGCAAGTAAAAAATAATGTAATAAAAAATAAATAATGGAATAGAAAATAAATAATGGAATAGAAAATAAATAATGTAATAGAAATAAATAATGCAATAGAAATAGATAATGTTATTGAAATAAATAATGTTATAGAAATAAATAATGTTATAGAAATAAATAATGTATTAGAAATAAAAAATGCAATGAAAATAAATAATGCGATAAAAGTAAATATGTAATAAAAACAACTAATATAAGAAGAATAATTAAGGTGTCAAATAATTAAGGTAGAAAATAATTAATACAGTAAACAAGTAAGATAGTAAATAAATAAGGTAGAAAGAAATTACGGTATCAAACAATAAGTGTAGCAAAACATAAATGTAGCAAAAAGTAAATGTAGCAAAACATAAATGTAGCAAAAAATAAATGTAGCAACAAATAAATGTAGTAACAAATAAATGTAGCAAAAAATAAATGTAGCAAATAACAAATGTAGTGAATAAAATAATGCAGCAAGTAAATAAATTCCACAGAATTAACTTTCACAATGTTTGTGGCAACAGGTTGGTGGCTCAAGATTGTTTTGACTGAGAGAAACGAATAACTTGCATCTTCTACTATTGGCTGCATAGCAATGAATTTGATATGGGCATGCTACAAAACCTGTTGTGGGGAGCCACACTTCTTATTGAGGTCGAATTTAGACAGTCCATTAAAAAACATTTGGACAATTAAGACTAGCAATTACATATTTAACTCCACGCAAAGATAACCTCCTATAAAAACAGCCATTAGCATCATTGTTAAATATAGAAGTCGTGTCCTGGGACAATGATGGCTGTTTTTTCTTTATCTCTCAATATAGGTGTGGAGTTAAAAATATATAATTTCCACTTGTTTTTGAGTTAATGTTGTGATACAAATTCCATAACTCAAGGTTGTTTTGCATTAATTAGTTATTAATCAATATAAAGCAGCTGGTGTGTTCATTTCTTGCTCACTTTCTAAATTTTAATGTATCGCCTGCCCTAATAAGGATGACTAATTTCCTATGCTAATTCCACAGACTAATACCAGTGCGAGCTAATACCACAACTAGTACGGAATAATTGTCCCAAAAAAACTACTGTACAAATTTTTAAAGCAACAATGTTTAATAGTAACAGATCAAATCTAATGCTAACATGGAGACAGCTAACATAATTCTATGTAAAGCCACTACGTGTGTTGATTAAACTTTGTTTTAAGAGGACTTAAATCCCGAGTTGTTCCATTCGAAGGGACAGTTATAAAATAGGAAAAGGAGGATGAAATTTCATACAATACCGGAGGCAAGGGACGAAACATTCTCTTGAGAATTCGTTTCATGTTTCCAGCACAAACTTTGTAAACAGATTAAATAAAACCAAATTAATGAGTTATTCGTACCAAATAGATGAATTCTTCGCAGCAAAGAGATTAATTGTTCGTTCAAAACAGATATAAATAAATTAATTATTTGTACTAATCAGATTAATTATTTGCACAAATCAGATTAATTATTTGTACGAATCAGATTAATTTATATGAAATAAATTCATTATTAACAATGAATAGGATAAATTGTGTAAAAGTGAAAGGTCAATGTCGTGCAAACTACATTTGACACTGACTTTGTCAATGTTTCTATAACCTTCACATTCGTTTATCTTTTTGCAATGTATTTTTATGTCATTAAGGAACACTATTATCAGCTAAAGAATCATTAACAACAAAAACACACTTCAACTTTTCGTAAAGTGGAATAAATGTTTTCGTTTCCTTTAATAATATTTATACTTATCAACGATATTTATAAGTTTTGTAATATTGTTTACAATGTTAATGAGAAAAAAAAAAACTGGAAATGTCGGGCTTAAAATACAAATGACCACTTACGTTATTTTTAAACAGCCTGCGGAGTGCTGAACTTATAATGGTAGACATTTTAACCCACCTAATTTTAGAATGTGTGCACTCCACTGTCTTTTACTGAATGTTCCTTTATTCTTTGCAAACCGAGCTTCTGATACCAAATTATTTAACCATTTAACTTAATGGAAAATTGTTATTTAATTTAAAGATTCTGGAATGCCATAGAGTAATTTATTCTTAGTGTGTCAAATATGTAAATGTGACGAGTTTGTGTTTTGTTTCTTAAGTTTTGTTTATTCATGCATAATATTGGAAGATCGTGGTGCTTCTCATGGGTGCATAGATTATAATATATAGAAATTTTAAAACAAATTCTTTGTTTACTCTTGTGCGTTTCGTTCCTTTCTTACGGTTCGTATGAAATAGTTTCTATAGTTTTTTTTTTTGATAAATGGATAGTTTCTAAAATAGATAGTTTCTCAAATGGATAGATTCTAAAAGGATTGATTCTAAACGGACAGATTCTAAAGAAGTAATAGAGGAAAGAAAGGTAGGTTAAGTGTTTGCATGTGGCGTGCACAGTTGTTCACCTCATCCGAGCCATCAGCAGACATCGTCTGGGTCTTGATGATGCTGTAGATCTTAACATAAGGCGCCTTGATCAACTGTATGCGTTTAAAAATAAACAAACTGTTGTAGTGACTACAAATCGCTCAAGATCGCTGCTAAATCTTTAAGCATTACTGACTTCAATTATAAAACGAATGCAGCAAAAATAACCATAATGATAAATGCGAAACATTTTTGTTGCAGGAACTAACCAACAATGGATTTGCCTTTTAATTGCTTGCACGAATTATTAAAATCTGAATAATAAATTTTAAAATATCCTCAAAATAAATATAATGTTATCTAGTTGGAATTTATTTCGTTAGTAAAACCATAGAGTAAACTCTATGGTAAACCAAATATAAATACTAAAATAAACTAATTACTTGTTAAACGAGTAATTCGTTTAACAATCGAATTATAGTAGCGGAATCCAGTCATTAAGTGAGGAAGTAAATACCTAGGTATAATCATATATATGCAAAGTTCCTCGAAAGTCTGGTTTTTCGCAGAAAACACAGGTTTACAAGTGTTGATTTAAATTTTAAAAAAATGTATATCTAAATATTCTTATAAAAATTTTCAATAATTCTTATAGAAATTTTCAATAATTCTTCTAAAAATTTTCAATAATTCTTATAAAAATTTTCAATAATTATTATAAAAATTACAATAATTCTTCTAAAAAATTTCAATAATTCTTATAAAAATTTTCAATAATTCTTATTAAAATTTTCAATAATTCTTCTAAAAATTTTCAATAATTCTTAAAAAAATTTTCAATAATTCTTATAAAAATTTTCAATAATTCTTATAAAAATTTTCAATAATTCTTCTAAAAATTTTCAATAATTCTTATAAAAATTTTTAATAATTCCTCTAAAAATTTTCAATAATTCTTCTAAAAATTTTCAATCATTCTTATAATCAATATAAAAATAAAATGAACTAAATTGCTAATTTTAATTTAAAAAATGAATAATTTTACGCGTGTGGCAATGAAACAAAAATATCGCCTTTGTACTTAATAATTCTTGCAAAATCCCATGGTCAGTAAAAAAATTGTTAAGGCAACACCGACAAAAAGTTTACTTCAATCCGATAACATTAATAACAAACTGAAGATTTATTAACAAATGCATGTGCAAAACTCTTAAATTATTCCAATAAAATTCTAATACTGACCTCCCAACTGTCTCTGGTCAATTCTGAAATTTCTTCTCCTTGACTTCCGTGCCGGCTGGCAGATGGCGTCGGTTCATCGCTCCAAAGTTCCGTGTCGAGTTCGACCATTACGAAACCTCTGGCGTGGACCTGAAATGTAAATTAACCTTTAAATCACCAAAGATTTATCACATGTGAGATTTTATACAGAAAAGTTAATTAATAATAAAAAAATAAAATAATTATTATAAGATTTTTTAAACATTTCAAGTTAGCATTTAAACAAATAATTACTTGTTTTAGTAATTGCTTCAGCATTATTGCAGGAGATTTCATGAATGAAACAAAAGTGCGCACAGAATGAATATATTATGGAAAACAGATTGAGTCTGAGCACATATATGTGGTCTGAGGCAGCAAGCGTCAGGTATTTACTTAAAAATGTTTTGCACCAAACGGTAGATAATGATAATTGCTCTAGAAAAGGCAAGAAAAATATTTAATTAGTTAGTAACTACTTTGCATATGGTATCACTTTTTAAATTCTCCGTCGCCTTGCATATCAACTCGGAACGAGTTGACTCATATAGCCTTTGACGCAAACTCAAATGAAATAATTTATGGTCCTAATCTTTTTAAATATGTGCTATGTTTTTTTGCGTTGGTAAAAAGAAAACACTATGTGCACAATTTGTAACAACATGTTTTTAAAAATATTGTCAGTTTGTTATAAACAAATATAACGGAGTAAATTTTAGGCAGAGCAAATTTTTGTTAGAGCAAATTTTTGCCAGAACAAATTTTTGCCAGAACAAATTTTAGGCTGGGCAAATTTTTGTTAGAGCAAATTTTTGCCCAAACAAATTTTTGCCAGAATAAATTTTAGGCTGGGCAAATTTTTGTTAGAGCAAGTTTTTGTCACAGCAAATTTTAGGCAGGGCAAATTTTAGACACAACATATTTTATACATGATGAATTAGTAGAAATAAAAATACACATCAAATTTTAACCACACCACATACGGATCTAGGTCTAGGTGGTTTTGGTATAGGAATGAACCTCTTTCTCATCACTTCTAGTCTGGACATCTGTTAAAGTAAATAAGTTTGTTCCATAACATAATTTAACATGAAGATTTCAGATAAAATAAAATAAATACAAACCTGTTCCTCATTTAATTCTCCGTAGAGATCAGGTACCCAAGCATTGATAAAGGCGTAGAGCTCATCTACTCTGTTCCGTGGAACACTGAACCAATATTCCGGTCTCATCTTCTTCTTCCCATAAGACATTAACGGTGTCGACCGGGGAATTGGCTTATCTATCGGTTTACCCATCCTTAGCCTTAAATATAGAGGAGGATCCTCACAAGACCTGGCGGGCCTTGGAATTAATTCTAAGAAGAAACAATGTGAAATTAACACCGCGGATTATTAAATTTTGTTGTTTTGATGAGACACTCGTGCAAGGAACAATTTAATCAATAAAACGTTTTGTGGAAGAAATATTGCTTTAATTCAGGGAACATTTGATGGTATAGTCACCGGTACTGCAAAAAAAAAATTGTTTAAAAGAACCTTATGTAAAATTGTAGTTGATTATATCACGCGACAATGTCGAATGTTCACTGTATTAATTATGGATAAGAAAACAAATATGTAAAGACTGAATATATTTCTTTGTATTGGTGTGTGCACATTAGCAATTTTTTTAATGATGAGAACGCATTTGAATTTGAAAATGAATTTATATTATAAGAAAAGATTGTTAACCCTTTGTAGACTATTGACAAACGGAAAAATGTTTTTATTATAGCAGATACATAAATATACTTTTGACATTTCCGTCAGGGACGTATGTATACAACTGTGTGTAAGTTTGGTTGCCTATACTGGTACATAATCCCCCTATAGACATGTTTGAATGGTCATTCTTCAAAAGGTTAAAAAATTATTCTTTTTAGGAAATCATAATTCAAATGCGTCCTTAAATAAAACTACACTCTATCATTGATTATATATACTACATACATATAAAATCAATGATTTTAAACATAATTTATTTTAAAACATAATTTATTTTAAAACAATTTATTTTAAATCATAATTCCTAAACATTTTATGTGTAGCATGCAGTGCCTTCCATGCAACCTACCCAGCGAATCTAGGCCATAATGAGGGGCCGTGACTGCCATAAACAGAACAAAACGTTACTAATACACAAACACTATTCGTAATCATCACAGTTAATAAACGCCATTCAAGAACTGCCTAATGTTTACCTCTTCGGGTAACCTAGCCTAAGTAGCCAATTAGACAAGAAGTTTGGACAATCGAACTACAAATAATTTCGATTCTATCTAATGATGTAGGCAGCAGTGCTGTGTAAGCACAATCATAAACTACATGAGTTATCTGATGAATGATTTTATTTAAATAATGAATGAAGGAGAGAAGAGCGATACTCACTGTCGAAGGACACAAATAATTCCGGCATGTCGTCCACGGAGACCATGGAGCGATAATCGAGTTTCGGGGGGATCACCTTCTCTTTCTGCTTTGAATTTTCGGTTGGTTGACGAATAAAAGTGCCCACAGAGGACCTTCTACAATAAAGAAAATACACAAATATTAGGTATTTATAAATTTCAAAAAATGTATATTCTTCTAAATTAAACAAAAAAAATTGTAAATTAAAAAGAAATGCTTGTAAAGTAAATAGAAATGTATGTAAATTAAGTAGAAATGTTTGTAAATTAAGTAGAAATGTTTGTAAATTAAGTAGAAATGTTTGTAAATTAAGTAGAAATGTTTGTAAATTAAGTAGAAATGTTTGTAAATTAAATAGAAATATTTGTAAATTAAATAAAAATCTTTGTAAATTAAAAAGAAATTTTTGTAAAAAAAATGTTTGTGAATAAAACTAGTGCTCTAAAATGCATTACAAAAAATTAAAATGTACACCAGTCTATGTTCATAAAATTAAGTCGAATTTGTTTCTATTATCAAATAAATTATTGTGTCGTGCAGTGTTAGTACCTCAATGTTGTATAGTGTATAGGTAGTAGTGTGTGGGCATTTCAAAAATAAAGAAAAACCACTAACACATACAAGACAGTTAGTTTAGCTACGACCTACCCCACAGCCCCAACTGTGGCCCCAATAGCATTTACAGAGGTCCCCACAGCATCGACAGTCGCCCCGACAGTGGCGCCAACTGCGCTACCAACAGCTCCAACACCGGTACCAACCGCGCTACCCATAGCCCCAACGGCACTACCAACGGCTCCGACGCCAGAGCCAACCGCATTACCCATTGCCCCCACGGCGCTTCCGACAGCGCCTACGCCGGCACCTACGGCAGTACCAACTGCCCCAGCTGTGGCCCCAACAGCCGAGCCGACAGCTGTGCCAACTGCCCCTACAGAACTACCAATAGCATTCCCCATAGCTCCGACAGAGCTCATAATGTGAGTCGGGAAGAAGCTGGAACTGTCGGTAGCGGGCGAGTCGGTTGCCCCTGTCGCCGGTGTGAGAGGGGGACCCCCGCTGCCCCCCGAGTGGGGACCTCCCGAGCCACCACTTTCTTCGGAGGGCGTTTTGCTCAGAAAGAGACCAGTTCCAAAGTCCAGGGTTATTGGTGAGCTGCTCTCCCAGGGAACAATTAATTGTTAATTATTGTTAATTAATGATTAATAACAACGAAAAAAAAAGATTCATTATGTTATACACATTAGTATTACGTCATACCACATACTGTAAGTCATACACATAGTACGTCCAAGTCATACACATAGTACGTCCAAGTCATACACATAGTACGCCCAAGTATGTCATACATATGAATATACATATCATAGCTTTTAAGAAATGCTTTGAGTTACATCTTGTTGCTTTAAGTTGATTTTAAATTTTATTATTAGTAAGAAAAATACTTTTTCAATGTATCGGATAACTAGATAACACCAGAAAACTTCACCTTTATGTTTCTGATGTTCGGTTTATTTTAATTTGTAATTTAAATATTTATAATTTAAGGATTAGCTTTCTCTCAATAATGCAAGCATCCTTGGGTCTGAAAGTGAGTAAACAATAACAAAATCAGTTATTCGAGTGTATCATCGTTGAATGAAAAGAAACTATCAATTCAATGGTATTCATTTACTATTTAATTATGAAGAATTAATTTATATCGAATATTTTTTAAATTTTTATATTGATTTTTTATACATGCGCAGATTTATAATGTAATAAATTATCTCCTGTTCCTTTAAAACAAATTAAAACCTTTTAACTGTAAAAGCAAAATTCTTTACACCATGATTATTATTAATAAATAATTAATAATTTGAACTTAGTACACATTATAATAGTTTTAGGAAGTTTAGATTACCTGGAAAAGACTTTGGAGAACACTGAAGAGTGGTGACTATCCGCGGAGTGTGGTTGACTAGGTTTCTCATCTTCCTTGTCTCCTGCTAGAGTTTCCATCCATGACAGGGGATAAGAAAGCCTCTTTAACATCTGGAATACAAAACATTTTTATA
Organism: Quadriops clusia; assembly: GCA_033557875.1. Classification (NCBI taxonomy): domain Eukaryota; kingdom Metazoa; phylum Arthropoda; class Insecta; order Coleoptera; family Hydrophilidae; genus Quadriops; species Quadriops clusia. The sequence goes on from JAWQRP010003429.1 coordinate 10,300, forward strand.
TTTTCTATAAGAAAATTTGATATTTTCATAAGTAAAAAATTTGATATTTTCATAAGTAAAAAATTAAAATTTGATCTGTTAGTTTTTACCCACCTTATTTTTTCGACTTTCTGATTTATCACTTTCATCTTTGCTATCATTAACGCTGGTTGATAGGGACGAAGCACTAGGATCTGCTTCAGAACTTGAATCTAAGCTAAACGATACTGAACTAGTTTTCTTACGGGCAGGGCTGTCGGTTTCAGTGGTCGTCACATTCGTTGGAGCTATCGTAATTGGCGGGACCCAGTCTTTCGATAAAACTATATCTGCATCACTATACACCTGAAAAATATATTCTAACTAGATTACAGTTCATATTATTTGAGCCATTTTATTGGATTTATTCTGTTGAATTCATTTTGTTTTATTAAAATAATTTTTTTATTAAAATCATTTTGTTTTATTAAAATAATTTTTTTATTAAAATCATTTTGTTTTATTAAAATCATTTTGTTTTATTAAAATCATTGTTTTATTAAATTCATTTTGATTTGTTTAATTTTTTTTTGTTTTATTCACTTTATTAAAATTTTGTTGGACTTACTTTTTTGGTTGGTACAGGAGCAATAATAGGGATTGTGGTATCACGAATATCAATTCCAGAGTCATGACAGCTCTGCTTGACGAGGCCATCCTCCTCTTCGATGTTTTCTTCGAGAAGTGGTGCTGGAGAAGCGGAAGGAGCATCGTCAGTATCCATGGACCTGAAGGCATTAATTTCATAATAACATCAATTTGGCTCGTGATAATGTAAAAAGAATAAGTTATTTAATGCTATAAATTTAGTTATAATTGAAAGAACTAACTGCCTGTCTTTGGATGGTATCGCCCAGTGATGATCCAGTAGAGACTTCCGCCTTTCTTCGGTCGATCTCGTCTGACCATCGATATCATCTAAGTTTGTCGGAGTAACCAGATCTCTTTCGAAAGCTTTGGGGAAAGCATCGCCTTCACGTTCTGTGCACGAGCACACTGATTCGGCATCGTCACCGGTAACTATTCATTAATAAGAATTTTGTTTAATATATTTTTCTAATAATTATTTTTTTCTAATTATTTTTTTCTAATAATTATTTTCTAATAATTGTTTTATATAATAATTATTTTTTCTAATAAGTAGTTTGTTTTCATAATTATTCTAATAATTATTTTTTTAATAATTATATTTTTAATTATTTTTATAATATCTTTCACTATATATTATATTTTTCATTTGGTTCCTGGGATTAAGTCCAATAAAATACTAAATTTTTATTTTGAAATTATATATTATTTTCCTAATATTTTTTTTCCAAGGAAAATAATATATAATTTCAAAATAAAAATTTAGTATTTTATTGTACTTAATCCCAGGAACCAAATGAAAAATATATTTCTAATAATTATTTTTTTCTAATAATTATTTTTTCTAATAAGTATTTTTTTCATAATTATTTATTCTAACAATTATTTTTTTAATAATTAATCTTTTCTAATAATTATTTTTTTTTTCATAATTATATTTTTAAATAATTATTTCTGTTTATTTTTTACATAAATACAAATATGTAGATAAAAAAATAGAAATAAACTTCTATTAAATTAGTCGTAATTAAACATACCTAATTCAGGAAAAGTTTCATCTTTAACAAGCAGGGAATCGTTCTGATCGTGATCGTGCTTTTCAGCGTCAGCCTTTGGATAGTAGATTTCAGCCTTAATGCCGCTGATGCTGTTAGTATCGACGTGGCCCACCCGCATGTGGGCTATATCTGAGTATATGGCAGCGTTGATCACAAACTCCATGGGTGCGATGACCCCGTAGGCCTCGGGCCCGTGCTCGATAACGAGGGGATCCGAGACGTTAGGGTCGAACATAACGGCATTCGGAGTGACCAGCAGGACACCGCTTACAACACCCTGTCCATCCGTTATATGCTTCACGTTTATCTTCAAGAACCTTTCTCGGTATACGGCAGACTCTTCATCGTGCTCCGTGGAGCACTGGGGCCCTGACGGGGTACGGATGCGCTCTGCATGCCCAGGCTTTGGACTTACCGGCCTCAGATTGTCGAGAAGTTCTGTCGAAAATTCAAGGAATTTTTATTATAATAAAGAATTAAATTACTTTAAGGCCCGATTTTACAAACGACAGTTATCTCTCTGTTAGTTAGCTCACCAATCAGGTATCGCTATTTTAAAAATACCTGATAGTTGATTGGTTGGCTAATTTACTGAGAGATAACTGTCGTTTGTAAAATCGGGCCTAAATGAAATTAAAATTAAAATAATAAGTAGGTACTTGCTAGACAACGTTTTTATTTATTTGTTGGACTAACGGTTTCGTCTCATACTTGAAACTTTAGGATCTCTACAGGAAATTACACAAAATATCTGAGCAGAATAAATACTGAATTACATATTACTTAAATACATCTATTGATGGATAAATAAAACTTACTTATCCAATTTAAATAAAATGTATTATTTTACCCCATCTAAATAAAAACATTGTCCTGGATCTATTGTACATTGTCATTATTTTTTTACAATAATTATAATATTATAATAATAATTTTTAGAAAAGAAATAAGTACAAATTAATATATCATATTTAATATACATAGCGAATATTTAAAGGAACACTCTGCTGTACTAATTTTAACAGTTTCCTGTCAGGCTATTATTTTTCATGAAACAATCCTAAACATTGGTTGGGTTTGTGGATAATAAAATCCAGTACTTTCTTGATTATATTTATTAATTAGTTCACAAAGCGACCGGTTTCGCCAGCACCTGCTGGCTTCCTCAGGCTTCTACAAAGGATTACAACGCAAATTACAAAAAGTGGCATTTACCTAATAAGCTGCTCGTGTGGCGCGGGCTATGTGGGAGAGACGGGTAGAAAAATCGTAACACGTTTTAAGGAACAGAAAAGAGATAAAATTATCTCAGCCATCGGTAGGCATTTACATGAAGAAGGTCACAATATCGAAGTAAATAACATTAAACTCATACATGAATGCAGAAAAAGTCATAAACTTAAACTCCTTGAAAATTTGGAAATAGATAAACTT
>JAWQRP010003430.1:0-13396 GCA_033557875.1 Quadriops clusia
ATTAACAGAAAACATTAAAAATAAATTAAAAGAATATAAAGTAAACATTGTTAGTAAAAATCAAAACTTAACTAAGAAATTATATAGTCAAATTAAAGATAAAGATAAAAAAGAAAAAATATCCAACTTTATTTATAAAGTTAAATGTAAGCAATGTGAAGGAATTTATATAGGAGAAACAAAACAGTATTTAGAAACAAGAATGAAACAACATAAATATTCTTGCTTAAAGAAAGACCTTGTAGGTTGTACAGCTCTGAGTGCACATAGTATTGAGAAAAAACATGAATTCAATAGTGATAATGTTAGAATTTTAAAAACAGAAAATAACATGTATAAGAGAAAAATCATGGAGTCCTTTTTTATTAAAAACAATGACAATTCAATAAATTTTAAACAAGATACAGCTAACATAAATAAAGCATATGACACAATTATAAAAAGTAATTAAGAAATTAGACAGCGAGTATGGTTAACTTGATAATAGGTTGTTCTATTTTTGGGCTGTACAAATCTATAGAGTAAAGTTTAGGAAAGCAATGTGTTTTGGTAGTGATAGGTGTAGATGGAGTGAGGAGTTTAGGAATAAATAAAGTCTTGAGAATCTAATATATTCGTAAAAAGAAGTAATAACAAAAAAAGTTTTATGTGTTTGTAGCTAGTGAAGATTTACATGTTACATTTTGTTATATGAGAGTTTTGTTGTTAAAAAAGAAAGGAAAGAAAAAGATTTTTAAAATGTTTTACAAGGTGTAAATTGTGACTAGATATGTAATTGAAGGGAGACAGGACCTGTAAATGGAAAGGTAACTTAGAAAATGTAATTGATAGTTATTGGGGATATTTAAATATTTGGTGAAGTTATGAATTAGATGATAGCAATCTCATTTGTATTTTACAAAAATTGCAGATGTTTTTATACCTGAAGAAGCCCAAATTAAATGTGGCGAAACGTCGTATAACAAAATTAATAAATGGATAAAAAAAATAAGCAACTTTAAATAGTTTAATTTCACAAAAGAAAGACCCAAGAAAATAAAAGAGAATTATATGTTTTTTTAAATCAATATGTACGTAATTCAGTCAAATGAATGAAATAAATGTAAATCAAAGACAACGGTTCATGAAAATCAACTAAATTTTTCTTTCTGTGTGTATGCTCTGATGAAGGCTAAATCCAGAAGGCGAAACGTTGATAAAATCAAGAAAAAATGGTAGTTAGAAGGTTGGCGTTTTGATTTACTAGATATAAAAGAATCAAGAAAAGGAAAGAAAAGAAAAAATATTATTTTATTTTTGTAAGTATATCTAAAGTGTGAGTATTTAGTATAAATGTAAGCAAGGTTTCCAGGTTTCAAAATATAAAAAAGATGTGGACGTCACAGATTTTTGTTACAGTCAGAAATAAGAAGGTGGAAATCATTAAAGAAGTGGCTATTAATAATGGATATAAAGAAGAACTAGTAAGTAAAATCGTTATTGAGAAAATCAAAAAATTTATAATAGAAAGACGTAATAGAGAAGATGTCCTGAAAATTGATAAGATTTGTATATAAAATATGGAAAATGTGACAAAAATAAAGTAACAACAAAAAACATTTAGTTGATTGAATACTTTGTTTTCCTGAAAATTGTAATAATGTAGAAATATATTAAAGATGTGCAGACGATAACCTATTAAGCACCAACAAACAACAAGTTAATTATTTTCTGGTTTAATAACTATCATACTAGATTGAAGATTAAACTAGCAAAATCCATTAATAATAGTATCAACTTGGACTCACTTTACAAAGAAAATGATAAAATCTATAAATCTTGGTTTTCTAAACAAAGCACCAAGATACATCAATTTTAATTCCGAATGCGAGTTTAGATATAAAAATAGGTGCCCTCATACTCAATTACTACCAAACCAAATTAATCAACAATGCGACATATAATAGAATAAGAAAAATAAATAATATAATCATAACTAAAATACTTAAATATGAATAATAACAAAGACCGTCAACCTATTTATATTTCAATGTCCTATACATATAAAAACGTTAACAGGAAACAACAATTATTAAGGAATTATGATATTAATATAGTTAGGAAGAACCAAAATACGACTAGCTGATTTTATTCAAAAACCAAGGACCAGGATACTGAATTGAAACATTCAAATCTCGTCTATAATATAAACTGTTCTGAATGCGATGGCAATTATATTGGAGAGACAAATCAATATTTAGAATATAGAATTAAACAACATATAGATAGCTTCATGTAATAAAACCTTCGAAAATTATACATGGCTCAGCATACATAGCAGTGCTAATTTTAGTATGTACAATAAGATGAAACATACCTAACTCTGTAATTTTGATTCATATTTTTTTATTTAGAAATTTAACACATACAGGATACATGCCACTGCGTACGCTGTTTAATACATTATATTAGTAACCAGCAAAATTCTATCTTTTAAAATTAGTAAGTATAAAATAGAACCTGGCATGGCAGACATGTAGCCATAATAATTAATTACCAACTTACAATGTATTAATATCCAAACAAAATTTTAAAATAACAATGTCATATTGTGTTTTGTTAATAATTTGTGTGAAATTTGTATTATAAAGAAAATAATAAATATAAATAATTCCATGTGGGCCTTGATTATTCAATCAACTCAATGTTTCTTATTGTTACTTTATTTTTATTACATTTCATAACACCTACACATTTTGTAATACATATTTTGTAGTACATACTTTAATTTGCGTATATCTAAATGAAGTCACAGCAAGAGTAGGGCTAATTGCAGAATTCGAAAACCATAAATGGCGGAAAGAGTCGGAGGATCCAAGGACGAAACCACACCTCCAGCGGCAGCGGTAGCGGTTGTCCTGCAGCGGCATTAATTACAAGAGCAGCGAGATCTAGGAAATGAATGTCGCGGCTTCCTTTATCTCGGACGCCTGGTGTTATTGTATACCATCTCATGCCGCCGCGACGCCACTCAGGATGTTTACGTGGCCGCAGTTAGAGGTTGGGAGATTCATGTTAGGCTAATTTTAGACGAGTGCGAGAAGGATCATTTCATTGCCCTCTCCTCCTTTGCTTACTGCTTGTTAAGGCAATAATTGCAACCCCTCACTTCCTCCGCACTGCATAGCCATTTCAGGGAATAGAGCCCTTAATCAAGGAGGTTAACGAAATATAATATATTCTATACTTGACAGAGACGCATATTTGAAGAAAACCCTCACAAACAGCATAAAATATGGAGTGGTTTATTTTGTTTCTAAACTACATCAATTAAGAGAAAACCGCGTTGTATATTTGTTCCAAAAGGACCTCAACTAACAAAGATGTGTTGTTCTTACCTCTGCATAACTAAATTTATAACTTGTAGAAGCCTGATGATGTCATTTTAAACGACGAAACCAACCGTCTTCTGATCAAAATTTTATATCATGTCTGAAATAAAATATAGTCATTAAATTAAGAAATTATATTAATTATGCTAAGATAACCCGAAATTTCAAGTTCCGCGGGAAAATTGCGCTTACAATTCCCAAATTGGCTGTTTTGAGAATGTTTAAGCAAATGAAAGGGCGAAATACATTCGACTTTATAATTATGTTTATATTTTTATTAGCGAGAAAGAAATCGCGATTTTAATTGGGCAATTTGCAGGGCATGCAAATACGACAAATTAAAAATAATTCGGCCCGTAACAACACAAACTCCGCTTTGACATTTTCAATTAATTTAATTAGATAGCTTCTTTTAAAAGTGAAATTACTTTTCTTGAATTTTCGGGCCAAAATGTACCTAAGGATCAATAATAGCGAATGTCAGATGCGTTTTCCAAGATATGACAAACGCGGTCGTACATAAATGTTTGTAGTGCAACATTTAAGGGTTGATGATTTGGCAAAAGAGAAACATGCTGAAAATACGTGCTTGGAACAAAAGAACTCATTCCGAAAGCACGCTTGAAGAAACAAAAGATAAATTATCCGCACCCTTAATAGTAAACCACATGAAGGAGTTGCGGCATTACAAATGGCGGCCGGATTCACTTTTACCCCGTAAAGACGGGGATTGTCTTCTTGGGATATATCAGGTGTACACGATTAGTAGTTTAGGCGAAAAGAACACTTTTAGTCCAGGATCACAATGAACCTTGCTTGCTTAACACGATATTAAAAATAACTATTTGTTCGGAACAACACATCCTTCATGTCTATTAATAAATATTGCATAGCATGATAGCATAATAAAAATATTAGTGTAATAACAAATACTAGTACATATAAAAAGAGTTAATAATTTCCTGCAAATGTTAACAAAGTAAAGCGTTCATAAAAAGGAAAATTAGTTAATAAATATTTAACAAGTAAAACAAACGCGGCAATTCCGTAATCCAAATGAAGCTACTCTAAACAAAAACTGTTAATTATAACTTTTCCCATTATTGCACCAACATAAAAAGAAAATTGCTTTGCACTCCTGAATCCAATTTCGAGAATGATCCCACTCGTTGGCAACTGATATCTGGATAAACGGAAAGGCTTTGCAGAGGATACGTATGAGATGAAGACTTCTTCGCTGCTTTGTAAAATAGAGGCGATACAGTTGATGGGTGTCACTCACAGGGTAGTAAAGGAGCCGCCTTTTAGCGTTATTTCGTTGCATCCACACCACTTAACTTGATCCCGTACTTCAAACAAACATTGAACACGCTTTTTCACCACTCGATAAGAACGTTGATTATCACCTGCGATTACGGATATTAAACATTGTGATTTCATACCGTGGGCACATATAATATAGGCAAACATTTTATCGGGCATGTACATCTCAGAAAGTCAAAATTCGTTATATTAACGTTGGTATCTTTAATCTAAATTAAGGACTAAACTGGCGGTAATCATAAAAAAATGAGATTGTTGTGTGAGTGGAAAGTTGATATACTTCCTTTATTTGCCTCACTTGTTCAATAAAATGATCGACGGAATATAAATATTATTATTACTATTATTATTATTAGTTATCTCGAGTATAAATAGGTCGTTATTGTAATTTAATTGTATTATCGTTAATAGTTAGTTAGTTAGTTAAATAAAAATGATTAGCTTAAGAAACGCTTGTTAACTCGCTTCGTTCGTTCGCGAGCCACACAACACAGGAGAATTATAAAACACAAGTAGTTAGAAAGAATATTTGACTAAGAATCATAGTATAACAAAAATAAAGTGATAAAAACTAGGATCATATGTTTCTGTAGTGTCTTATTCTTGTCTTGTTTAAAAAATCTAAGTTTGTGTAATGTTAAAAACGAATCATAAGCCTGAAAATGCCCAAACAAAACCAGTAACCTACTGAAAAATTAAATAAGTTGAGAACGTACTTTCTTATTTTATTTATTTTTAACATTATGATTAATATTGGTATATAGTGGTAGAGAGAAATGTCAACAAATATATAAATCATGAAAATAAACAAATCATGAAAGTAAAAAGAACTATTATTAAAGACCTCAAATAATTAAACTAATTTTACATATGTATGCAATAGAGGTGTAATAAAACAAAAGTAAAAAATTACTACTACATATTAAACATGTTGCTCTATCATCACTCAGTTACAAAGGCCAAGCTTCAATTTCCGTCCGGAAAATTCCAGAGCCCAATTAAGTGAATATTTAGGTATATTACCAACATATAAAGTATGCATTTGCATGTATAGGTATTTCATTAGTGATAGACAGTTAGTTAGATGTTAATGCCGTATAATAATGCAATTTTGCATATAGAACACCGCAGACTCGTCCATCTGTTGTTGTCCAAGAGAATCTATCCACGTAACATTCCGCCAGGAACATGCACAGTCAGATAACAAAGCTATTACAGATCTAGATACCTCAGGTTCGCAAAGCTGTCAACACCACCTGGGTTATTCTATGGAATTACCCGCATTCTGTCTATAATTGAATTACTGTACAAAGTAATTGTTAATTAAGTTGAATTGATTATAATAAGGCATTCATTGTCAATTCCAGGTAAATACCCTGCCGAACAAGTGAGTGGTCACAACCGTAAGTATTCGCTATATTTTATACGGGATGACATGTGTCCAATGAAAATCGACTCAATGCGCCAGTGATTTATTGGTTTATTGTCCCTTTTTATTCAATTCCAATGCCATGCCGGCTGGTTATGAATACCTACTTTTTGTTTGATGTGGTTATTATTCAATTTAATACTTGGATTAATTGCTTGTCTCATTTCGAGCATTATTAATGCGGTGGCTATGTTTACAAAATTCTTCCGATTGTATTGCCATGTAACCCATTTATTAGGAACAATTTGCCTATAGGCATGTTGAATGTAAAATCGTTTAATTTTTAGCATAAAAATTATGAAAAAAGATGGGAAGGTGATATCAGAGATAGGTATGCAAATGATGAAAAAATATACGGACACGATTCTGAAGGTAAGTGACAATTTATACGCTCTATTCAAAGTCCTTAAAAAATAGAAAATATGCCGCTGCGAATGTCCGCAAAACAAATGGTGTCATCTGTAGCTGACAGTTATAATAAAATAAAACCAAATCCTTTTCAACGTAGCTTCACATGCGGAGGTTGGCACACAGCCTCGATGATGTTTAGTATTGGCCATTCAATTTCATAGACGGAACGGGTTAATCAAAGTAGTTTAGCAAAATTGATGTCCGCCCATTCTGCCAACTTCATAATATAAAACAACAAGCACTAGAGAAAATACAATAATTTGTTAATTATTCTTGTTATAAGGTATATAAGATTGTAGGAATAAGTTAGGACCAAGAATTGCTTCGACTATGTACTTATTATTGTTACATAAAACTGATACAGATAGAAAGAAATACTTTGCGGACAACTAGCAATTTTCCAGCAAGGCAATTTAACACAGTAAATACGGAACCTTTGTACTCGAGAAAAGTAGGTTTCATATTGCATCATAAAGCGATAACATTTCTATTGCTGCCATCTTTGCATTCTTTGCCAATTTAAAATAAGTCTCCGATATTCCGGCGACATATTTTCGAAACAATAGTTACCCTACTCTGTTAATACAACAATACAAAAATGTTTTAAGATGTAAAAAGTTACTTGCTCTCATTCGAAGAGAAATTGGCATAACAGAATGAAAGTTTTAAATTCTTCCGAAGGCTAGCGTGCGGATCAAACAGTTTAGATGAAAACAACACAACTAAAATCGTTCACGAAACTAGGATATAAAATCGAGATCAGGTTAGGTTTGTTCATTTCCTATCTTTCAAGTGGTGATTGATGGTTGGCAAGTTAGAAACTTTGTGAACTCAAAATATGCAGGGGTTGATTTGCAATTTACTCCGTAGGTAAAGCAAACCGATAACAACGTTGTTTCCACCGATTTTGAGCTTACGGATACGAAATTCGGTAAATATTATTGTACGTTTTCGTTCATTTTATTTCTTGACATATTCAGTCTTTTTTTCCAATTCATTACATTCCTGGGAATTTTATGCCTTCACTGAAAAATTATTTCTTCATGTATTTAATAATTTAATCACGTTTTGCAATTTACCTCAATTGCATCTTCAGGACAATACATTTGAATATACTGTAACAGAGATGTGATCGTATGAGTACAATCATGTTGATTTATTTTAACTATTATACAAAAATCTAAAAGAATAACAAACCGAAATGAAACACGCATACAAAAATAAATATACGTACATCTATAAAACAAGAGGGGAAAAACATATAAAACGAAAAAGAACGCAAAAGGCTCTCAATGACAGATAAAACGAGAATTTTTATTTTGGAGTTAGGTCTTTATTAACCTCGCAGAAAATCATCCACATATGTTTTGCACTTCCTTACTAGCTTGCTTTTTCTGATTTCTGATTTTCAATAAATTACTCCTTCGATTTTTAACCTGTCGCAGGATTCTCGACAACAAAAAGTCAAATTTTACGAGTACAGTTTAATAGCCATTTGGTGGTCGTTTATAAAAACACAGCCTTCGAATAAAATCATAAATAAAATAAAAAATTCTTTATTTTTGCAACTTATTAATAGTGACCGCTCAATGTAATAAATTTATCATTAATCATTTTAAAATAATCACATTGACCGTAACATATACATAGTATTAAAATTAGACTTTCAGATTTTTGTATTATAATTGAAATAAACCAACATGCCTTTACTCATACAATCATATCTCTGTTACAGTATATTAAAGTGTATTGTCCTGAAGACGCAATTGAACTAAATTGCGAAAGGTCGATTAAATTATTTAATACACGAAATGAGTTTAAGCCCTAAAATTCCCATAAATGAAATGAATTGGTATTATTATATGTCTTTAAATAAGTGATGAATTTATATATTTGTGCGATCCCACTTCTAATGTTACCGCTGCAGGTAAACCTTTTGATGAATGTTTCACATTAGGAGTAGAAAAAGGTGAAATTTGGCATTCGCAATTAACAAACCTCAAATTGACTGTGTAATTCAATCAAGTGGATGCCAATGTGCCAACAGAGCCGCATTAACGCTAGAGGTAGGGGTTTGGTCACGTCTCCCTCTCCATGTTGGATTCCGACCAGACCAGAGCAGGCTGTGCTGCTCTGTGCAACACCACGCGTAATCCTATAATTATACAAAGCTCAACTAAACTGCGAGTTAACCCGCAGCTCTTTAATAAAACAACTCCAACGAGCCCCAGAGATTTAGTGCGGTTTACTTTCAAACCATAAAGGTAAAATTACAAGTCTCTACTGGTTAAGATATTTATGAAGTCCATATGGAATTGTTTTGGTTACAACTTTCACATTGCGTTCTCTATGCCCACATATGTACGTACATAAACGTACATAAACACAAACGAACGTTCCAATAAAGTACTCACGGGACAAATACACCATTCTGGATATTTCACGTTTTTATCATCGATTTTCTGCACTTCTGGGAAGACCCGCTAATAACAAGGGCGGCGATATTCGTTTTGCTATTGTTTTGCGTTGTTCGTTTGTTCTAGATATTGAAGTCGATCCCCGCAAAAGATACAATATAAATATATTCCCGAATTTATATAGTGTTTCATTAATTTAATATGACATAAATACCTTCTGTGATGCTTTAGATGAGCCCAAACTTCCTTGTGCTGAAATAATTACCTGTCATCTATTAACACTCCGCTTAATCCACTATACAATTTATAAACAATGTCACCGCCCTATAGAAATTTGAGTATTCAATTTATACTGGTGATAATGCAAAATTTATTGGAAAATTTCATTGAATGGCATTGCCACACAATATCAAAATTAATTTTAAAATTTTAAGTACCAGCGAGTAGAGTTTCTTGTTCGTAAATAAGTCTTTGAAGCTTGAGACTGATAAAGCTCTTCTAACCGTTTAGATTTTAAAATTATACTGCGTGAATTTTTACTATTGGATCCTTAAACTAGGCACTTTACAACCAAGTAATTTAAAAGATGTTTCACGAAATATATTATCCTGCAATGCAGAAAGAAGTACGCATGTTAGAATCGTAATAGATGAGCTGTCCTAGGTGGTGTTAGCCACTCAGGGAGTTATTCATAAAACAAAACACGTCATGGCGGTCGTGACCAGCGATGGCTTTTGTCTCTAGAAGATTGAGTGTACGTGCTTAGTCAGAGGTCAGACTTCCAGCATGCTGGCAATATTCAAAGTTATTTTCAAAACCCTCACGAACAAATGAACTGCTTCTCAATGGTCACGATTCAAAAATTTTAGTTCCTCTTGAGATAAATAGATAATAATAATAATATTAATACGTATTGGACAAGTAACAAATAAACAACGCGTCTCTCTTAGTTGTCGTTTAGAAAGGAGATAAACAACCTTGTTTAGTCCTTAGAAATATACGAGAAAGTCGAGTGGGTACCACTCCGTACTTTTATAAAAAGAAATAATATAAATTCTTGACGTATCATCATAAGGAAAACAGCAGGATTTTCCTTATAATTTTATTTCAAAGAAGGAAATTATCACGTGAATTTTATTTCAAGAATGTAATTACTTTCCCTTACTTTTCCTTATTACGTAGTATGTAATTCCGCGCTTTGCCTTAAGAATACCTGGAAAAACAAATAACTATATTCGTCTTCCTCGAGGTGTATTTCGTCTCGCGATAATGCAGAAATGAGTTCCACCTTTCCACTTGCGCCGATGCGCCTTCACTCAGGCCTAATCTGCTTGCGAAATGAAATCAACCTCGGAATTAACTGCAAATTCTGCACAAAAGACGATTCGGTTCCGTATTTATTGTCAACTCTGTCGTAAAAAGTATGTTTGTTCGAAAGAATGAATATTTTTCAATTTTCTCAAATTTGTTGTCAATGTTAAGTTTCATTTTATTTAGTTTAGTTTTTATTTTAATATTAATAATAATGATTATATAATAATAATAATTATATAATTAATATATAATAAATATTATTAATTATTATATAATAATTATTATTATTATTAAGCTAATTATTTCTTTTTCATGGGTGTAACAGAGAACATAATGCGATTTCATCATTTTTATATCACCAACTACAAATTTCCTCTCCAAATTTACTTAAAAATTCTTATAATTTAAAAATCATTTCTGTACATACAACAGAAGTGCACTACACTTAACATGATAAAATGTGCATATTAAATTGTATTTTTACATTTTAATAGCATTTTCTTTTTTATTTATTTTCTGTTACAGTCCAACAAAGTACTGTAGTCAACATATCGATCCAAAACTGTTTCTAAAAATTATATATAGAACATTATCCTTATTTTTAAAATTTTATCCAATATATCAGTAATTTATATTGACACATTACTTCCAACCAATATAGGAATCTAACATACAGGTAACATTATCGTTTCTTATTAATATGTGAAAAATTGAATTAACCAATAAACACAAAATACAAAAGAAAACCCTAAAAACCTCATATCTACGACGTATTATTCTCTATCGAAATACAAATCAGCAAATAAAATATTAACTTACACAAATCCCAGTATACTATGTTTGCAAAGAACCTTACAATTTTTCAAAATAGGTTTGTTTCAAGAATATATGTACTCTCTATTGCTCTTTAAATGTCACAGATCAGGAACTACACATAGAGTCGTTCCAATACAGTGATAGTCTAGCGCGCTTCGGCTGTCAGTACCTGACTAGACGTTAAAGGGAGAGGTTGCGTCTGGGTTTTACAAAAATAAAGAAGGCACGAGATTGCATCTTCGCACAGTTGGTTATGCATTCAAGGTTTGTCGTTCTTGTATAGCGCGCTAGTATGAGTTTCATCGAATGCCCTTTAAGTTTTTTTTATTCCACATTACATTATATTTCCTATTTGGTCTGTTCAAACAATATACGTTTGTCAGATAAAATTTTCGTTCTAAAATTTTTATTAATAAAACGGTGCCCGAAACGAATTTTCGTTCTAGGGTTGTCAATTAGTTTTACTTATGATTAGTTTGATATGATATGCCACTTAATTCTGATTAGTTGGTTTCCGAAATTAACGTTATTTGTATTATATTGTCTGTTATTGACTTAAAAGTGAATCTTATTGTATGAGAGAGAGAGAGAGAGAGAGAAAGAAAGAGAGAGAATATGTGCAGTAAAATGCATTACATGGATATACATTAATTTACTTTTATCATTAATCTTGGGTTTTTCTTGAACTTCACTAAATATTAAAAAAATGCAAATTCTAAAATTTGATATAATTGTATATGTTCTCTAGTCACATATATCTATATTTTATAAACGCAAAATATATAATTACAAAAAAGAAAAAAAATATTTCAAAATTTTGGGGGAGAAAATTCTAATACAATAAAACGCAAATACAACAACATAATATTTATTAATAAAAAAACGCACTTGACTCATCGACACTTCCAATTATAAAAAAAAATTAAACATTGATTTGGTCACCTTCTAAATCTATGACCTCTGCCAATCTATTTCGCATATAATTGCAAAATCTGCCCCTCATCCACTCCCATATTCCCAAATTTTGTTTTGTCCTCAACACAGGATTGTCTCCGTCATCGTCCCAATGCCTTCCAATACATGACCACACATTTTCTATTGGGTTTAGATCTGGAGAATTAGCTGGCCAGGGTATCCGCACAATGTCCGGGTGCTCTTTGTACCACCGGCGTACAATTCTCGCCCGATGAACTGGAGAATTGTCCTCCACAATGATAATTGGGCCATCGGGGTACTGAACTCATACACTCGGAATTAGCGCTTTCTACAGGATGTCCAAATATTGTGTCGCCCGGAATCGGCCATCTACTTCGACGAGTTCCTCTGGTCCAGCGTTAGAGACCCATCCCCAATATCCAAGAGTAATGCGTCCGCTCCTACGGGCCCTTCTAATATGTTTGGTCTGGAATCTAGTCGCTTGAGGACGCAAGACGAAGCCGTTCCTTTGTTTTTATTCCGAGCCGCTTGAACTCCTTCCTGATTGTGCATGTGCTGACGGGCAATTGTAAATTTTCCCAAAAATGCCTAAATGGTTTGAACGGTTCAGTCATCACAGCCGCTTGGAGTTGGTGGTGAGCTTCTTCGTTGCGTTTCCGTTCCGGACCGCAATTTCCTTTCCGTCTGGTCCTCAACGAGTGCTCAGCCTCGTTCTCCTCCTCAAATCTTCGAACCCATCTTCTCATCTGCCTGGACTATATAAATGTAATACAAAGAAGAATTAGGGTGAAAATTTCAGAAAATGTACAAAAATTGAAATTATTTTTGGACAAGAAGTCATAAAACACAAATTTTTCAAATATCTATACTAACAGAAAGATCTACTCGTTGTGCTATATCTTCTATACGGTAGCCTTCTTCGTAGAGAGTTATAATTCTACTTCTGGTCTCTAGGGTGACAAAGGAAGATTTCACAAAGACAATTTTAAGGAACTGTTGTCAAAGGTTCCAAGCTCTTACTTTTTATTCCTTGTTGAGAGTAGCCTTGAAATCACCCTTAAAGCCATAAAACCTAGATGTTTCTACGTCTTCGAAAGTGGGAAAATCCCGAATTCAGCGAGTGTGTTGCACGTTATAGACACTTATTTTTTTATTTAAAACAAAAATGAATAATTATAACTATAATAATTAATAGATAATTCATTATCTTTATTGACTGAGACATATTGTATTACATAACTTAGTGAGATACACATACACATTTTACTTTGATGGAAACAATGTAAAATGTGTGACTAACTTATGTAATTCGTTATTATTATATGTTGCAGTCAATAATGGAATGTAATTAATTACTCATTAATTATAATTATTGCAAT
>JAWQRP010003431.1:0-13396 GCA_033557875.1 Quadriops clusia
ATTATATAATAAGATAGATTATACAGTCAGATAGAATGTTATTTTTACTTTAAAAATGTTAGATAAACTTCCTCTAAATTATACGGATGTCAAGCTCGCTCGCTTCGCTCGCTCGCCGCCTCGCTCCTTCGGCGCTCGATTTTTAAGACAGTTAACTGGAGTTTTTACTATTCAACTTTCTGTTTTAGCTGTTTATTTTTTTTTATTTTCTTTATTGGTTATACAACAAGATATATTATACAATAAGATATATTATACAATAAGATATATTATACAATAAGATATATTATACAATAAGATATATTATACAATAAGATATATTATACAATAAGATAGATTATATAATAAGAAAGATTATATTATATATTAAGATAGATTATACATTCAGATAGAATGTTATTTTTACTTTAAAAATGTTAGATAAACTTCCACTGAATTATAGGGATGTCGTTCGCTCGCCGAGTCGCGCCTTCGGCGCTCGGTTTTTAAGACAGTTAACTGGAATTTATACTATTCAACTTTCTGATTCAGCTTTTTATTTTTTTTAATTTTCTTTATTGTTTATACAATAAGATATATTATACAATAAGATAGATTGTTATTTTTACTTTAAAAATGTTAGGTAAACTTCCTCTAAATTATAGAGCTGTTAAGCTCAATGTTTTCTTGCTTCTTGACTTGCTGGCAATTCGATCTTTATTAATTTATGGTATATTCATTTCTTGTAGTATATTTCTTTGCAATACACAATATTATCATGTCTCATTCGTTTACTGCCGCCTAATATTTTTCGAAATTAATTTAAAGAAGAGCAGTGTAACTGCCGGAGTAACGTCATCAGAATTGAAAAGTGAAATGCGCTTAGGAAGCGCTTCAACGCTTTATCACGGTCGACCATATCTGGAGTAGGAAAATATTCATTTTTAAACAGATTCCTCCTGGCATTTTTAAGCAGGGAGAATTTATAACTCAGCTCGAATTGGAAGCGTACGCACCCAATTGAATGTTTAAATTAAGGGAGAGTAGCTAGGCCTCCCCGCTTCAAGCCGCTATGGAAAATTTACAGAACTCTGGATTAAGGCCGAGTTTTACATAACTTTTATGTACCTACTTGCGTTATATATGTACTTACGTTATATATATATATATATATATATAAATATGTACACACATACTTACGTTATATATACTTCAGTTATAGTAGTATTTAATTCGGTACAATTTATTTGAAATGAAATATTTTATGTAAAATTGTACGAGTATAATCTGCACTTTGTTAAAAAACAATAATCATAATTCTCCGATCCGCCAATAGCGCACCTGTATATAAATAATATGTGTATACCTGTGCATAAATAAGTGCCCACGCAAAGAAATAATCATTTACCTTTGATGAATCTCTTCATGTTTATTCATTATAGTAAGGCATTAAGGAGGTTAGCCGGCTCACCTGCAACAAAATAAGAAATTAATGTCATGAAAGTCTAGTGCTAAATTCAACAACCAACATCCCCATTTCTTTAGGGCGCCCGGTATTATTTAAACGCACCCTCTGAATTATTCGCACTACCCCTCAGAAAAGATGAATTTCCGCTTGAAATGTAATTTTAACACTAGAATAATAATAAACCATGGCTGAAGGTTCATCCGTTATATGAATTATCATTCCAATCAGGGATCCCATTGTACGGCTGAAGGCCGGGCTTCTTGCCCATAAAAACGTAATCAGGAGGCCATTATTATGAACTTGCCGCTGGAACAATACAGCGAAGAGCGCGTAAAGTCGAGTTTGAGGCATTAGGGCGAGTGGACCTTTTCCGGAGGCGCCGAAGACCTCCCTGGACGAGTAGGGAGCTGTAAACGCCTCGCCCCCGCGCGCTCGGGGGAGAATAGGAGATGAAACAGTGCGTTCGACTATGTAATGGACTTTAATTTTATGAGTAATTTGATGTAAGACCCGCTAAGAGGAGGCCTAAGAGGGCCTTATAAATTCCTCGATTACACGGAAAATTAGGTTTACCAGCCGAATTTCGCTGTAATAATGGCGATATTTCTGCGAGGATAAAGTGAGGAGTGTGTTTGGGCGAGAAATTAACTTTCTCTGGAACGGTTTGGTTCGTCAGTGGGGCTCTTTATTTTTGATTGCTGCTGCGCTAATGTGCGTAAAAATAATTGCTTCATTTAACCATAGGTTATTATTAGATTAAACAAATAATATTATTACTCTTAAGAGTTTTGGTTTTTATGTCTTGGAGTATTTTCAAATAATATTTTACATTAATATAATAGGTATAATTGATAATTGATATAATACCTATAATATAATATTTCAAAATATAATATCCTTTAAAGCAAGAGGACGAAGTTTCTGCTTTGATTTCAGCGCAAAGTAAACATGTTTGTCGCAGTAACACATGTCTCATTAAAGGGCGCGAACAAAAAATGGATCCGACATCAAATGAAAACAGCTCCCTATTATGTGAGGAGAGTCGTACAATTTGTACGTGGAACAAGTCACTTGGGCGGAATTGTGAACATTATGTGCATATGGCATTGCCGTTGCCCGTCTTTCAGGGCTCTCTAACAGCCTCTGACAAACAGGGAGAGAAATAAAAAGCGACGAAAACACTGCTGATGTAGTCATTTGAAAATGTTAGTTGTTTATAAATCGGGAAGCTCTGGGGGAATCGGGTTAAATTTACTTGGGTTAGGTTAGGTCGGGTTAAATTTACGTAGGTTAGATCGGGTTAAATTTACATAGGTTAGGTTAGCTCGTGTTAAATTTACATAGGTTAGGTTAGCTCGACTTAAAGTTACATAGGTTAGGTTAGCTCGGCTTAAATTTACATAGGTTAGGTTAGGTTAGCTCGGCTAAAATTTAC
This sequence comes from Quadriops clusia, assembly GCA_033557875.1. Lineage (NCBI taxonomy): Eukaryota > Metazoa > Arthropoda > Insecta > Coleoptera > Hydrophilidae > Quadriops > Quadriops clusia. The sequence continues at coordinate 2,883 of JAWQRP010003431.1, forward strand.
ATAGGCTAGGTTAGGTTAGTTCAGCTTAAATTTACATAGGTTAGATTAGGTTAGCTCGGGATAAATTTACATAGGTTAGCTTAGCTCGGGTTAAATTTACTTAGGTTAGCACTGGGGTGTCTATCAAAAGACCTAGAGCCCGAGGGTGTGCAAGGGGACTGCATAGATCTATTATGACGCCCGGGCGTGTTCGAGCCCCAGTTATGATATTCAATGAGGCCACGCTGGAAAAAAGATATTTGAAATATTTCACTATGCTTGGAATCCCACTCCTCCATAATTCAGCAGTGACATTCCGATCAGCGTCGCTTATGGGCTAGGTCGGGGGGCGAGGGGGCGCCTGAATGGGACCTAGGGGGGAGCAATCGCGAACAGTGGTGACACGGATGAAAGAGGGGACTTGGGCGAACTTGGTGGAGTGTGTACGAGCTGAATTGTGTCAGCAGGAATAAACGCCACGGGTCTGAGCATGCAAAGTCTGCATGTTAACCCTGCTAGCCGGGAGATTCGAAAACTCGATTTTGTGTTGAATCAAAGGTCGCGGACGTTGATGGACAGGATAACGCGTCACTGTTAAGTGAGCTATTGTTACCATTTGTTTTTTCAATTTACTTTACAAATGTTGAATGTAGGTACAGGTTTGAGCAAATGAAGTGCCTTCGAAACAAAAAAATTGTAATAATAACAATAATTAATTTATAGTCCACTAAATCCGATTAATTATTTTGATAACAACACAAAGCACCTAGAACAAAACATAGATAAGATGAGCCCCCCATAAAGATAAAGCATATCAATTTTCAGCGTTTTTCAGCCCTCCATCGCGGCTATTGTGCGTATTTATTGGTTGTGTTGGAAACCTGTCGATAGGGCCTCATGCATCATATCGAGCGTAATCTTTCAATTAAGATTAGGCATTAGTCAGGGAGCACAAGACAACACTCGGAAATAAATTACGACCCCGTTAGGCGAGAACAAGGCCGCCCTTGATTTACGCCGTCCGAATTCCTGGCAGAAACTCGCCGTAAAACATAATGGATCGATTCATTTCGGGCGCTTTATAAAACCGTCGGCCTGGTATGAAAAAAGTGGAGATAATGCGGCGGCATTAAAAATCAATAAAGAAAAATGCGATTTTAATAGTGGCCGATAAATCTTCCGGGCGCAATTTTACAATAAATAAGCGGGGGCGGAGGGGTTATTGAGATAGGTGGACGTGTCAACGCGGCGACGGCAAGAAGGCGAGGTTGAAATATAATTTGTCAAGGGTTGCGCGCCATTCAATGGCTTCGAGAAGAGAAAAAATTGTGTCGGCGGAGCCGTGAATTTTCCGATGACGCCGTGGAAACGTATATTGAGATATTCGTGGAGCAATCGCTTCCTGCAGATGGCTTTATAAAATCTTATTTACTGCCGCATCAGAATGCGACGGTTTATATGCGGCTGTTTTTCCGTGTCGTTGTTTTTTATGCTTAAGTAAGGTGTATTTTTAAAATATGGAAAACTCCTATATATAGCTTTCATAACGTAGAACTTTTTAAATAATGCAGTTTTACTTTATTTTTCTTTCTTTTTACTTCTTTAAATAATATTTTTTTTATATATTACGTAGTTTTTATTGAATTATAATAATTTTATACAAAATATGAAATGAAAGTAATTAAAACGTTCTGGTTAGTTTTTTTTATCAATTTTCTTCTATCTATGCTTACACAGACACAAAGGCTAGCTCTGTTGCTAGCTGGGGCGCAGCTGTGCTCGCTCCATGCATGATGAAAAATGAAGAAAAAAAAGCAAACTTTAAATTTTTAATATATCCCTAAATTTTTAATATAGCGCCCTCCTTCCCGCAAGGCAGGCAGCAAAAAGCATCCGCAGCACTGGGCCGCAGCAAACACGTTCTAAAAGTTTTTACAATTACTCCATGAATATGCAAGACCGAGGTCGAATGGCGGGCCAGATTTAACACCCCCGCATATCGCGCAACAATTTCCCGCCCCCTCGTTTTTTTTGTGCCCCCTTGTCCCCAAAAATCCCTTTTGCCCCCCACATTAACCCCTTCTCCCCAAGCATCCCCCTTTTCACCAAATATCCCCCTTCTCCCCAAACAACCCCCTTCTCCCCAAACACCCCCCTTGTCCCCAAGCCTCCCCATTACCTACAAGCTTCCCCCATGCCCCTTAAAGCCCCCGTCGCCGTCCTGGGCCCCATTCACTCGTGGCTTATTTTTATATAGATTACGTGGTGCGGCAGGGACACAGTCGTGTATGCAAATGTCTCTATTTATCGCCGCTTTCCGGAGTCCACTCCGGGCAAAATGCCCTGAATTATGTCGCGGACGTCAGCGGGGCCATTGTTGGCCGACCCTCTTTCCAGCGACACGACAACAACACGAATACGATGCCGGACGAATTAATAAATGTCTGGTATTAAATAAAAATAGTAGGTACTAAAGGGGATGAAAATGAAGTTGCTATGCGCAAGAATTAATACTGCTGAAATGCTGACTGTTAGATGATTAAGATGTTAGATATTAGTTGATGCTAAATAAAACAAGAGAAAACTAATAGGAATATTTTTTGGACGAACTAGCACACGTTGTTTTGTCAAATGAAGTAGTTAAATAAACTTAAGAGAGATAAAGTACGTACGTATCTTAATATTTTTTTTTTGTTTTACAGATATACGCGCAGTGGAACCACAGGTAAAAATGATCTTACTTTATTAATTTATTGTACAATGTAGGTACCGAATTCTAGATCAGAGTTTTGTTAAATTACAATAAATATAAAAAATGTGTTGTTGATACAATTAATTATTGGGGCATCTGTCTTGCTCGTTTCACTCGCAAGCGCTCGCGCCTTCGGCGCTCGCTTTTAATACACTTAACTGGAGTGAGTTAATTAAAGAAAGTTTTTTATTGAGAAATTATTTTGAATTGAAATTATTTTAAATTGAAATTATTTTAAATTGAAATTACATATTTCAAACCATTAGTATCACAATTATTATTTTAAACATTTATTATTATAACAAAAAGACACCAATAAATTACTCAAAAATTCGAAAAACTATGAAATGAAAATAATGAAATGTATATTTTGTACAATTCATTATTGGGTCATCTGTCTGTCGAAATTATTAAGATGATAAGCTCGCTCGCTTCGCTCGCTCGCCGCCTCGCGCCTTCGGCGCTCGCTTTTAATACACTTAACTGAAGTGAGTTAATTGAAGAAAGTTTTTTATTGAGAAATTATTTTGAATTGAAATTATTTTAAATTGAAATTATTTTAAATTGAAATTATTTTAAATTGAAATTATTTTAAATTGAATTTATTTTAAATTGAAATTATTTTAAATTGAAATTATTTAAAGTGAAATTACATATTTCAAACCATTATTATCATAATTATTATTTTAAACATGTATTATTATAACAAGAAAGACACCAATAAATTACTCAAAAATTCGAAAAACTATGAAATAAAAATAATGATATGTATATTTTGTACAATTAATTTTTGGGTCATCTGTCTGTCGAAATTATTAAGATGATGAGCTCGCTCGCTCGCCGCCTCGCGCCTTCGGCGCTCGCTTTTAATACAGTCAACTGAAGTGAGATAATTAAAGAAACTTTTCATTACAAAATTATTTTAGATTACCATTATTTTAAATTAAAATTATTTCAAATTCGTTATTATTTGAAACAATTATTATTATACCAAAAAAGACACCAATAAATTACTCAAATATTCGAAAAACTGTAAAATGAAAATAATAAAATGTATATTTTGTGCAATTAATTATTGGGTCATCTGTTTGTCGAAATTATTAGGATGATGAGCTCGCTCGCTTCGCTCGCTCGCCGCCTCGCGCCTTCGGTGCTCGTTTTTAATACAGTCAACTGGAGTGAGATAATTAAAGAAACTTTTCATTACAAAATTATTTTAAATTACCATTATTTTAAATTAAAATTATTTCAAATTCGTTATTATTTTAAACAATTATTATTATACCAAAAAAAAACACTAATAAATTACTCAAATATTCGAAAAACTTTAAAATGAAAATAATAAAATGTATATTTTGTACAATTAATTATTGGGTCATCTGTCTGTCGAAATTATTAGGATGATGAGCTCGCTCGCTTCGCTCGCTCGCCGCCTCGCGCCTTCGGTGCTCGCTTTTAATACAGTCAACTGGAGTGAGATAATTAAAGAAACTTTTCATTACAAAATTATTTTAAATTACCATTATTTTAAATTAAAATTATTTCAAATTCATTATTATTTGAAACAATTATTATTATACCAAAAAAGACATCAATAAATTACTCAAATATTCGAAAAACTTTAAAATGAAAATAATGAAATGTATATTTTGTACAATTCATTATTGGGTCATCTGTCTGTCGAAATTATTAAGATGATAAGCTCGCTCGCTTCGCTCGCTCGCAGCCTCGCGCCTTCGGCGCTCGCTTTTAATACACTTAACTGGAGTGAGTTAATTGAAGAAAGTTTTTTATTGAGAAATTATTTTGAATTGAAATTATTTTAAATTGAAATTATTTTAAATTGAAATTATTTTAAATTGAAATTATTTTAAATTGAAATTATTTTAAAATGAAATTATTTAAAGTGAAATTACATATTTAAAACCATTATTATCATAATTATTATTTTAAACATTTATTATTATAACAAAAAAGACACCAATAAATTACTCAAAAATTCGAAAAACTATGAAATAAAAATAATGATATGTATATTTTGTACAATTAATTTTTGGGTCATCTGTCTGTCGAAATTATTAAGATGATGAGCTCGCTCGCTTCGCTCGCTCGCCGCCTCGCGCCTTCGGCGCTCGCTTTTAATACACTTTTCTGGAGTGAGTTAATTAAAGAAAGTATTTTATTGAGAAATTATTTTGAATTGAAATTATTTTAAATTGAAATTATTTTAAATTGAAATTATTTTAAATTGAAATTATTTAAAGTGAAATTACATATTTAAAACCATTATTATCATAATTATAATTTTAAACATTTATTATTATAACAAGAAAGACACCAATAAATTACTCAAAAATTCGAAAAACTATGAAATAAAAATAATGATATGTATATTTTGTACAATTAATTTTTGGGTCATCTGTTTGTCGAAATTATTAAGATGATGAGCTCGCTCGCTTCGCTCGCTCGCCGCCTCGCGCCTTCGGTGCTCGCTTTTAATACAGTCAACTGGAGTGAGATAATTAAAGGAACTTTTTATTAAAAAATTATTTTAAATTACCATTATTTTAAATTAAAATTATGTTATGTTAAAATTATTTTAAACATTTATTATTATAGCAAAAAAGACACCAATAAATTATTCAAAAATTCGAAAAACTATAAAAGAAAAGTAATAAAATGTATATTTTGTACAATTAATTATTGGGTCCTCTGTCTGTCGAAATTATTAGGATGATGAGCTCGCTCGCTTCGCTCGCTCGCTTTTAATACAGTCAACTGGAGTGAGATAATTAAAGGAACTTTTTATTAAAAAATTATTTTAAATTACCATTATTTTAAATTAAAATTATTTTATATTAAAATTATTTTATATTAAAATTATTTTAAACGTTTATTATTATAGCAAAAAAGACATCAATAAATTATTCAAAAATTCGAAAAACTATAAAAGAAACGTAATAAAATGTATATTTTGTACAATTAATTATTGGGTCCTCTGTCTGTCGAAATTATTAGGATGATGAGCTCGCTCGCTCGCCGCCTCGCGCCTTCGGCGCTCGCTTTTAATACAGTCAACTGGAGTGAGATAATTAAAGAAACTTTTCATTACAAAATTATTTTAAATTACCATTATTTTAAATTAAAATTAGTCTATATTAAAATTGTTTTAAACATTCATTATTATAGTAAAAAAAGACATTAATAAATTACTCAAAAATTCGAAAAATTATAAAATAATAATAATAAAATATATATTTTGTAGAATTAATTATTGGGACTTTTATAAATACTCTAATACCATCAAAACCAAAACCAATCTGGTAGAATGATGACTATATTCGTAAACTATACATATTTTACCATCATAATCTGCAAAGATAACAAGGGTATTTTTTTGAGCTGTGATTTGACTTACATAAAAGGTTCTCGTTTATCTCCTCAAACTCAACTTTCAGTTAATTCCAATATTATTTTTCTTAGTCACTCACTTTTCAGTTTGTTTGTTTAATTTTTTATCTAGTCACAAAAGAATAAATTATACTCTCTGGCTGGCTATTTTTAAAAATTCTGAAATTTGTCCTGTGACATACTAAATAACAACTCGGGTTGCATAGCAACCGAGTGTTTCATTTTTTAGACACGAGGGATTTTCGAGCCAACTTCGAGTTATCTAAACATATACATTCATACCTCAGCATTGATGATCTATAGGATATTGCTAATTTGAACAGTTTAGCCTTTTAATATGATACATTACATGGTAATAACATATATTACATGTTAATAACATATATTACATGCTAATAACATATATTACATGCTAATAACATATATTACATGCTAATAACATAGCAAACCTCCATATGAAAAGTTAATTTGGACGAGCCTGTACACAATCCCACATGTGCACGTCCATAACTCTTCCCTATTAACTAATAAAACAAACAAACAAGATAGGTGCAAACAGGGGGATTTCTGTCTTCGGCAAGCTGGCCAGCGTTTAAAAAAGGCTTTCCATACGTCGGGCTCGGCCCATTTATAACACCGCCCCGATATAATCCCTTATAGATTTTCTCGCATATAGAAATATCGCGCGCGCGAAAATTGATTTATGCCCGGAATTTAGAACTGACCCGGACCATAAATCCAGTAACCTTTTACCGAAATGAATTTTAATATTAATATATGTGTGCAGGATGTTGGATTTATATCCCTCTACACTCAGCTTCACCGCCACCTTGATGTAATCGATGGATGACGCCAGGAGAGAACTTCCTTGATGCTATTTTCTTAGTGTATAAATATTTGTATGTGGCTAAGTGTGTTTATATATACGTGTGGCTAAATATGTGTATGTACGTATAAGTGTTTGTGTGTGTGTGTGTGTATGTGTGTGTGTGTGTGTGTGTGTGTGCGTGTATGTGTATGTGTTGTGTAACTGTTTGAGTCCATTCTCCAAGTTATTTCGAAACTATTATTAAATTATTGCTTCAAATTAAGAAGTGTAATTAAGTTTGTTACGTTGTTATATTTACCACTTGTAAAACACATACACATTTCGTCAGTTCCACAACTTGAGGGCATACGAAGAATAGCGAACGCTCGAAAATAACGTAAACAAAGCGGCAAGTGTAAAGCGGGCGGTTTTCGGCGGCATTAATTAAGGAGAGCGTAATGAAGAATTTTTAATTATGCCCAATAAAGCTTTTTAGCGTTTAGATACTATATAAAAAGCAGTGCTGCTTTGGGATTTCGGCGCGGAGGGGGATCCTTCGGCGGGGATGGAATTCGCGAGGATTCCTAACGAGCGGTGCGCTTCCTGGGGATTTTCGCCTTGCAAAGGTAATTTTATTTCATACTTTGTTTTATTTTTCTCATTTTCGCAAATTTTAATTTATTAAACGGAGACGCCGTGAATTTCATTTTATGTGCTGTCAATTTGGGGGGAGCCTGCGAGCCGGCCCCTCTTGGCAATTCGCCTCTCCTCGCTTAACATCAAAATTTATTTGAATTGCTTGAAATAAAATTTTATTTTAAAAATGCGGGAGGAAAATTACGCGTTTCATTAAAAAGATGAATTTATTTTGGTGGAGTTTAAATATTGTAGTACCTAAATTATTATTATTAAGTAGAATATTATTATTATTAACGAATATTATGATTAAAGTATGTTAGTGAAATATTTGATTATGTGGAAAGAGCTATAGCGAAGCCGTGGAAGTGTATTTTTCGCTTTGATTCCGTTTTATGCTCCCAAATGTGCATTTTGCAAAATTATATTTGCTCAGCAGAAAAACTCGGCGTTGTCCAAACAGGAGGCAAGCCGGTTATGGCAGGGAGGTATTCTTACATGCAACTCAAAATATTTGCTTTACGTTCAGCGAAAATATTTTCTTTGTCCCTTCGAGCACCGCAGCGTCTACGAGAAAAGCGACTTATTCTCACATGCATCTCCATCATCATCGCCGTCGTTACTGAATGAATTCGTGATGCTTGCATACTCTGGAGGATTTCCATTCTCGGGTAAAGGACGGATGGTTATGGGGAAAATAGATATAAGAACATATATTCTGGAAGAATATATTCAAAAAGCATATATTCAAGAAGAATAGATTGATGAAGAATAGATTGATTGAGAATAGTTTGATGAAGAATAGATGGATGAAGATTATAAACAGAATAACTGTATACACGATGATTAAGTCGACAATGAATAGATAGATTTACAATCAATAGAAGCTTTACTATTGTCCTGCTAGTGAATCAATTTTGTTGTTGACTCGCACGTGTCACCTACAATTTTATTTTATATCTTTACAATATTATTCCGCACAGAAGAGGAAAATATCTTAGGGTATAGGTAATTGGGGAGAAATGTTGCCCGCAATGGAGTTTTTGCAAAGTTATTTTCTTCTCCTACATATTGAATGGCATACATACTAAATAATGGCCCGAGAGGTTTCCCTCGTCCGCTTCCCCCCATCTAGGAAATATGAGAAAACGTCCCGAGATTTTCTCCACGTTTGGTAACATTAGTAAATAATACAGGGACGTTTAGCTACGAGGTATAAACGCGCCTATTTTTTACTTTGTTTCTCGTCTTTTTTACAGTTGCCTTGGATTTATTATTCATGGGGCAATTTAAGGGGTCCTTTCGCTCTTCCCTTTTTACCCCCAATGTTTCCCTTTAACCCGCTGTACCTATCTTTAACCCTCAGTACCTATCTTTAACCCTCAGTACCTATCTTTAACCCTCAGTACCTATCTTTAACCCTCAGTACCTATCTTTAACCCTCAATACCTATCTTTAACCCCCCTGGGCTCCTCTTAACCCTCCGAGTCCCAATCGACAAATCCTGGCTTCTAGGGTCGCATTTCCTCCTTGGTGGATGAATTGAGTATGACACCTGTCAGCTGTAAATGCTGTGCGAGAGATCCGGGAAGCTCTGCGATGGCTCTTACCGGAATTCAGTGACAGGGGTCCGGACTTCTCCGGCACATGTTACATCTTCCTGAAGGAGGCGGCCGTTGTGCGGATATACGAAGGGCAATTTTTAAGGGTCGCAGGGCTAATGGGCCGGATATATTCATAAGCAACGCAACGGCCGGTCGGGCCACTTGTAAATAATTTGAATGTCGAGGTTTCGAAATAATATGGTGGACTTACTATAAGTATATGTTATGTACATTATTCGGTTTGTTTTAAATAAAAATTGCTTTTGTGAATAACTATTAAACAATTAAATTAAAATGAAATATTATTTTGTTTGAGGCTTTTTTGAATTTAGTAGGATGATGAGCTCGCTCGCTTCGCTCGTAAATATGAATGAAAGAAATAAATAATACAAATATTTTTGACAGAAAGAAATAATGTAAAGATTAATTAAAGAAATAAGAATACAAATATTAAGTCGCAAGTGTCTACTACAATAGTTTGAAGTCTACTAGAATAGTTTAAAAATATAATCTTGTATCAAACAAAATTTAATGTACGAAGCTCCAGTTGAGTGTCTTAAGAAACGAGCGCCGAAGGCGCGAGGCGGCGAGCGAGCGAAGCGAGCGAACTCCTCATCTTAATAATTTCGAAAAAGTCTCAAACAAAATATTATGGTTTTATAGAAAAATAAATATTTAATTATAGAAATAATTAAGATAAATATTAATTAAAGAAATACGTAATATAAATATTAAACAAATTAGTAATATAAATATTAATTAAACAAATAAGTAATATAAATATTAATGAAACAAATAAGTAATTTGAATATTCATTAAAAACATACATAATACAAAATATAAATTAAACAACTATATGATAATTAAATAATAATCACACGTAAATAAATAAGTTCGCGAGGCTCTACCACAATAGTTTGAAAATATAATCTCATATCAAACAAAATTTAATGTAAGAAGCTCCAGTTGAGTATCTTAAGAAACGAGCGCCGAAGGCGCGAGGCGGCGAGCGAGCGAAGCGAGCGAGCTCACCATCCTAATAATTTCGAAAAAAAGCCTCAAACAAAATATTATGGTTCTATAGATAAATAAATAATGTAAATATTAATGAAAGCAATAAGTATTACAAATATTAATTCCGCGAGTGTCCTCTACAATAGTTTGAAAATACAATCTCGTATCAAACAAAATTTAATATAAGAAGCTCCAGTTGAGTGACTTAAGAAACAAGCGCCGAAGGCGCGAGGCGGCGAGCGAGCGACGCGAGCGAGCTCATCATCTTAATAATTTCGAAAAAGCCTCAAACAAAATATTATGGTTCTAT
>JAWQRP010003432.1:0-13396 GCA_033557875.1 Quadriops clusia
ATGTGTATATAATATCAAAATTATTAAAAAATCACTCTGAATCCTAATGTGAATCTGTCTTATCTTGTCTAGTACAACTTAAAAATATGCGAGAAAGTCGAGTGGAGACCACTCCATATTTATTTAGATAAGAAATACCACTCTTCTTTCGTAGTGAAAGATCAATTTTTAAAAGGTACGTCATAGAGTTACAAACATAGCGTTATTTAATAATAAATAATTATAAATCATTTATTGACTTGACAAAAAATATTGTTTACATAAGAAATTTTCTCTGAAAAAAAAACAAATGATATACAGAATAATTATAACTAAATTTATAATGAGAAAGGAAAAACATTGAAAGAAAAAGAAATAAACAAAACATCTTGTTCGTTCAGTCAAAAGGAGTAACCAGAGAATGCTAGAGAAAAAATCTAGCTTCTGATCTCGAAGGTCACTCCGCAACAAAAGTATATATGGAAACATATACGTTTGGTATTGCTCTAATAGGGAAAGCGAAATTACTTTAATGTGAGTTGAACCTCATTTCATATTATAATTTTCACTAGATATTGAAGTTTGGAAATACGTTTCCTATAATTTGTGTTCACAATTGTATACCATTAGATCAAATATTTTCAAGGTATTTTTAGAACACTCATTGTTATGTAAAAACCGTAAGATCTAAATCCAATTCCCATTGATCTTGTAACGTTGTATAAAAAACCTTAACAAATTAATGAAACAAAGTCTCTCACTTTTAGATATTGTTAAAAATGTATATTCTATTACTTTTTATTTAATTTTAATCAGAATAACTGCTAAAATCGTCAGATATTTGTTATTCGTTTGAATATCTTATTCGTAACGGCGCTGTCTGTTTCCATACCCGCCGTAAAGCAAAAGAGCATTCCTAAGTAAATTAGTTCCTCCTAAAAAAACGAGCTGAGCCATAAAAGAAGGCCACTTTCCCCACTCTGGAACGGCTCCATTTCGGGATTCCGAAAACTAAACAGATTTATGTAGGAAATAATTCTTATGATCGCTGTTAAAGGAGTAGAGTGAAATCAGCCCCTTCGCCTATAACATAAATCGCGCGGCACTTGTTTTAACCATCTTCTAGCAGCGCGGGGGGCGCTGGGCCAAGGGGCGGCTCCGTCTGGGGCGGCGGCGTGTGAGGCGTGGTGTTGGCGGTTATCTTAAGGCTACATGTTGATTTATCTAAGGTGTTTCGCCAGCCCCCAGCCCGAACTTCTCAGGGCAGCACTTACAGAAGTATCCTAGGCGCGGGGGCCGAGCTCTTTATCCTCGTTTTGGGAGAAACGCGAGAATTATTTCGCAGGAAAGGATCGAGGCGAGAGTTCTAAACGTAAATTTGTCAGATTGTTATCCGAGATACTGCGCCGACATTTGTAGGCCTCCAGCTTCACACGAGCCTGCAATTTTATTAGATTTGCCGGGGCGCTGGCACGGCGATACTAGGCACTAATCGTTATAGGTATTATGTGTTCCTAACTGCCGTTTTTATTTTTCGCAGGATGCGAAGGATGTTATCTACTGAGAAAGCGAGATAAAAAAGAATGTAAATCGATTATTTGCCGGGTGAGCTAGGCATAAAGGGCATAAATCTGTGGTTGGGAGCGCACTGCAGTACGCAATTGAATATGTCCAAGAGAAGCACAGCATCATTGGGAAATGTGATCTTTAAACCGCAACACTTTATAAATTAAAACACATCGTGACAACTATAGCATTAAACAAATTTAAGCAACTAAACACAAGAGTACGATTTAGACAACTCGCTGCTTTCTTTTAAAGTGGCTTCATTCAATCTTAACATGAATTTCACTATACTTGTCTATAAAACATAATTAATCAAAACAACTTTGATGTCAACCCCAGCTCAATAATCACAAATGACACCCACACTAGAACTATCCTAACATTATGAAGTACTAGCAGACCCGTCGTTCTTCGAACGAACTTTTGGGTAAATGGTCTTTTTAAAAGGGGCGAGTGTGAAATGTACATGGAGAGAGTGAAAAATAATCGAACACATTGTTAGAATAAGAAGAATAGGTGTGCTTGTCTTTAAATAGATGACATATTTGATTTTCTTCTTCTTAACTAACTCTTAATGCCTTTCCCGTTTGACCCCGTCTCGTCCCGTCCCGTACCATTCCTTTATTTACTTTAATTTAATTTTATTATTTTTTAAAATTTTACTTTATTTTCCTTTCCGTCATCGTTCTCGTTTCCGCTATAATTTCAGTCCGGTACCCTTCGCACAGTGGTGCGACGCCGACGTGGCGGATGCCGAGACGGGAAATTTCGTAGGAAACCAAATTGCTCAAACGCCATAAATTGGAGAACCCTCTTTGTGCTGGTCTTTGTGGACATCCCGGAGCCAACATTCCAACCCTCATATACCTTTACAAAGCTGTAGTTGAATGTATATCTGTACAATCCTGTCCTCAAGCGTCACCGCATATGGCACCCCGTACAATGTAGCGTTTCTTTGAGCCCCGCTCAGTTGCCGCTCTTGAAATTACCGGATCCTATATACTTCGATCATGTTTCAAAAGGGTACAAAATGTTGCATTTAGACTCCCCAAGTACCGTTGTTGTGTATTGTAAATTGGTATCGGCTTATATTCCAGCCGGCGCGATTTAAAAGATACCTTTAAATGCTTTGATGTTTCCGTAGCGGTGAATAAGTCTCATTTCGAGATTTATTTGAAATACGATGCCGACGCAGGGATCGGGTGGTGCAGGAAATGCTGGGGTTTGTCTCTAGCGTTTGCCTCTAACTTATGTGATCTAAGTGAAAATGTGAAAATGAATTTAAACGATGAAAGAGTATCCACTGAAGTCAAGTGGCGAGTGGGATGTCACTCGCTTGTCTTCTACAAGCTCACACTTGGGGTGGTGTGGCTGAAAAATAGTTGTATGACCTGAAAGGGAAAGGTGCAGGTGGAAGAAAGTACAACACTGCATTCGAGAGAGAGAAAGTACAAGATTGCATTCGAGGGGAAGTACAAGACTGCACTGGGAGCCTACAGGTCGGCACGGTTACCTCTTCGGGTTAAAGTACAAGCTGCATTAAATTACAAGCTGCATTAAAGTACAAGCTGCCTTAAAGTACAAGCTACACTTCGCACTGACGTGGTAAAGATCCCGGTATTGCATATAAAGAAACAACGACAACAAAGGGAAACGTTATGTTTGGCACATTAGGCGCTACGAATTGAGGACGACTTGGGTCGTTTCTGATAGACATAAACCGTGCCCATGTTAACGTGCATTAATATTTAATGCAAGGGATTAAATCGCGAAACGTCGGGAGCCAGCCCACCAATTACGGCATTACCACCGCGCATTTTACATTTTTTAATAAAATTACGTATGTAGGTCCCTTAATTAGCAGATATCTAGTCCACGGATTAATTAAATTAAAATACATGTAAATGGTTTGATAATCCGGGTCTGTGTGTGTACGAAAAAGGCGTGCGACTGGGGACACGCAGAGGAGCGTGCGATGCGATGCGATATTTTACAGGTGCGGCAATGTCGGTGTCCCCTGGGCTAGGGCCGGCCGGCGTCGTTCGTCGATGGGGACGTCGCGACGCTGGCGGACGGCTGACGGGACGGATAGGCTGAGGGCGGATCGGTTCAGGGACGCGTTGGCTGAGGGACGCATTTTTTGAGGGATGGATTCGTTGAGGACCGGATTCGTTGAGGGACGGATTCGCTAAGGAACGAATTGGGTAAGGGACGGATTGCATGAGGGACGGATTGCATGAGGGACGGATTGCATGATAGGCGGATTGCATGAGGGACGGACTCGTTGAGGGACGGATTCGTTGAGGGACGGATTCGTTGAGGGACGGATTCGTTGAGGGACGGATTCATTCAGGGACAGATTCGTTGAAGGACGGATTCGTTGAGGGGTGTATTCGCGGAGGAACTAATTGCGTGAGGGACGGATTGCATGAACGACGGATTCGTTGAGGGACGGATTCGCTGAGGGTCGGATGAACTAAGGGACGTTCGGGCCGATATCATGGAGGGTGTTCGGAGACGGAGACCAAACGGTCGTAGTCACCCGAAGTGGTTGTTCGTTAGTTAGGTGGATGCAGGGAGGGGTATGACGACTAGTCGGTGCAGGCACCAGGTGGAGGTGAAGTCGGCTAAAGGGTGGCATGTAGCTGACGCAGCAGAAGTTACCCCTAGGTTGAGAGCTGAACCGAGAAGGTAGTTGCAAGGCGGCTGTGCCCGAAGGGAGTTCTTGCCCTGAGGGCGTTTTGCCCCGTGGTAAACGTACCCGAGGGGTGAACGTGCACAGTGGATGTACACAGGGGACGACATGCACAGAGAAGGTAGCAACGACGCCGACGGCGACGGGGCAGCGGCAGCGACAACTCTAGTTTTAACGGTCAGAAATGCAGAAGCTAGCGGAAGTTAGCAGAGGTTAGCAGAAGTTAGCAGGGGGTAACAGAAGTCAGCGGATGCTAACAGAAATCCGCAGATGCTAACAGAAGTCATGAGATGCTAACAGAAGTCATGAGATGCTAACAGAAGTCATGAGATGCTAACAGAAGTCATGAGATGCTAACAGAAGTCATGAGATGCTAACAGAAGGCATGAGATGCTAACAGAAGTCATGAGATGCTAACAGAAGTCATGAGATGCTAACAGAAGTCATGAGATGCTAATAGAAGTCAGGGGATGCTAAGAGAAGTCAGCAGATGCTAACAGAAGTCAGGGGATGCTTACAGAAATCAGCAGATGTTAACAGACATCAGCAGATGCTAACAGAAGTTAGTAGAAGCTATCATGAGCTAGTAGGTGGCAGTAGCCAGGAAGTGCTAGTTAAGCGGAAGCAAAGACGTTTGTCCATCGGAACACGAACAGTCTTTAGGCGAACTCGAAGTGTACGTACATATTTCACTTCCCCCGAGATTAGACTATTTTCCGCAGCTGTCGCAATGAAAACTCGTTTTTACTCTATTTAGTTCCTCTGAGACGTTTTGTGGAATGGGAATGGGAATTTATAAGTTCCTTGTGTTTCGTACTAGAGATCTTAATTCCAGCCTGTGCGATACATCGATCTTGGTAAAACAAACGGAAACATGATAGATGGCAAGGTCGACAAAAAGATGATTTGATCGCTAAAGCTAGTAACTCGGATTTAGTCCTTTAGCGAACAAGAGGTAATACGATAGGTGGTACCCTCCCTTGAATTAGAGATAGTTCAACTTCGTCCGCTAGCACGACCTCGTCCGCTAGCACGACCTCGTTCGCTAGCACAACCTCGTCCGTTATTACACTCATGCCTGCAGTATAGCTTACGAAGATGGCTCATGATGTGATCGTCTTAGCGGTACGCAACCAGCGTTAATATCCGTTTGCAAGTTCTTGAAGTGGAACACTGCAGTCGTTTACTTATTAGCACCAAGTATTGTACGGAAACATTATGCTTAAAAAATTGTACAAACGCCAGTCCGAAAAGAATGGTAAAGGGTATTCAGCGTGGTAAGTAGTGCGGCGGACCGATTTTGAGGCCTAATAATAATAATCTTCGATAAGGCGCAATATCTTCAGGTACGACTGTACCTACATGTGCAGTAGCAGTAGCCTGTGGAATGTGGCAATTTCCGTCAATGACCAAAATTCTTAGAACAGAGGTCCAAAAGCAGGCAAGCGAAGACGAGTAGGGACCTGCCGAGTGACGCAACAAGGTAGGGGAGGGGTTGAGAGGTGGGGGAGCTGAGAGTGGGGAAGTTGAGGGATGGGAGAGCTGAGGGGTGGGGGAGCTGAGGTGTGAGGGTTTATGGGCTAGAGTTGATGGGTAGGGAACCAGGAGGTGGGGAACCAGGAGGTGGGGAACCAGGGATGTGAAACCAGGGGGTGGGGACCAGGGGGTGGGGATCCAGGGGGTCGGGAACCAAGGGTTGGGTAACCGACGGGTGGGTATCCGACGGGTGGGTAAGCGACGGGTGGGTAAGCGACGGGTGGGTAACCGAGGGGTGAGGGACTGAGAGGTCTCCATCGCCGAAGAGATACAATAGACCACCTGCGCCCTCTCTGAGGGGTGAGTGAATGGCCGGCCATCGGTGACGATACTAAAGGCAGTTAGACGAGTAATCATAGTAAAGTCGGGTAATCTCCTGGTGGTTGTGTTAGTTGTAGCACAGTGGTAAGGTTGGGGCTTTCGAACGGTTGAGGTAGGCATTACTGAGCGTACATCCGCCCTTGGGTAGGGTGTAGTTAAGCGAGAGGTACCGTACAGGCTTTAACCTTCGGCTAGAAGTCATCGAGGCTCTACGTCGCTTGGTATGCTAGCTCCCATCCCGAAGGTTTTAATCACGCCACTTGCAGACTCGGTAGCGTTTGCCTCCGAGACTCCCTCAAGTCGGTGTTAGTTGCGTTGTTATGTTTCCTTCTGCAGAGCCTCAGGTGATCCGGAGACCACGAAGGAACCGCAGTGTTTCAAGCTCACTGGGGATCACGAAGGAAGGGTACGCGTACCTCCGACATTGTGCGATTCTCGAGAGGGAAGCGATATTGTAAAAGGGGTGGCCGCCACAGGGGGCTAGTGTCAAAGACCGGTTAACGGGCTACCGGAGAAGCTCTGAGTCAAGCATCGCTAATCCATTACTTCAGCCGATACCCGGCTAACCTACGTCAGTGGTCAGAGGGCTATTATTGTAAGAAGGAATAGTAGGTAATTAAGTAAGGTCGCATCTAGCATGTCAGTAAAGGGGCAGATGGCCCGTATTGATCAAGTTCAGGGTCGTGTAAACCCGGTAGATGTACCGAGATTGCACCTCACCATCAGAGTATATAAACAAACTGCTGCACGTGTGTGTAGATAAATCTTTCAACGACCTCATCTTTTGATAAACATACGAGCTACTACAGATTCTCAACCATCACCTACCGCTTAAGATTTAATTTACCATTAATACCCTCTTGTACTAAAGGTTGGACCCCATCGAAAGAGGTTCATGTCCAG
Organism: Quadriops clusia; assembly: GCA_033557875.1. Taxonomy (NCBI): domain Eukaryota; kingdom Metazoa; phylum Arthropoda; class Insecta; order Coleoptera; family Hydrophilidae; genus Quadriops; species Quadriops clusia. Next base: position 7,001 of record JAWQRP010003432.1, read on the forward strand.
CTTAAATCTCACCATATGCAAAATCGAAACGAGTAATAATTACGAATTCAATGGTCTATTGCTGATTTGAGGCTTGAGGAACATGCATGTTGCAGCAACCTCATCAGTGTTTATACGATGGGTTTGTTATTTACCAAAATTGTTTCAAACAATGCTGTAAAAAAAAAGAGATTTACGAATCAAGTAACTAATTTTAGTGAAAGAGGATGAATCGTCTAGATACACATATCTAGATACACATATTTAGATACACATATCTAGATACACATATCAAGATACACATATCAAGGTACACATATCTATGTACTACTACTACTGAAATACCGGCTGATTTTAGTGGCAGCGGTGGTTTAATATCAAAGTGGCGTCGAACATTTTCTATTGGCGGAATCTCTTGATAATTCACCATCAAAGTGCGAATTAGCCGGACGTATTTGTTTCGGCTAAATATTTGCCGAAAAATTACTACTTGATGTGTAAATGCAAATTGAAAGGGTGAGCTATGCGGGATTTTAATACGTAAAGGTCCATATATTTGCGGTGGACATATATTTGCGTGTCATTACCGTGGCATCGAACACAACAAATTGCGCAGATGTACTTTGAGCGATTTTATTTTTAGGAATTTCATTAAAAGACCGCGGTGCGGCGTTCGCGGCGAATAAAACCTTTTCGAGCGAGCTTTGGCGAAAAAACGCGCTCTGAATTTGAACCCAAGGCGAAATTATTCACGGAAGAATAAACAAAGGTCTTGATATTAAGAGTTTACCGGGGAAATAAGCAAACATAATTTTTGTGCTATTTGTTTATAAACTGCGGGTTGTTATTTTAAATAAATTGGAAATGATACACGGTAGTTTCGCTTCGTTTTATTCTTTCTGTTTTGCCAATCACGCTCATTGTTGTTTTTTCGCTTTTATTTGCATCTGTTCACAACGTTGGCACGCACAGGGCGTCCCTTCAAAATTGGGCCGAGGTTTTCGAGAAAACTGTTCGGAATTCACAAATGGCTCTTCTCATGAGGACCTACAAATTTCATTAAAACAATCATCTTTTTTTTTCTTAAAATTTGGCTTTGACTATAAGTCATTTTGCCTAGCATCTATTTATTGTTTTTGAATATTCCAATACACTAACACCAGACAAACACAACATGCATGGCGTAGTGGGATTCGAACCCACGACCGCCCGGACACAACGGCTCAGCACACCAGCGCCGCTACCGCTGCGCCACGGACGCTCCCTAATCATCATCATGTTATACTTTTTTTTTCACTTTCACAAGTTGGGACTGGAGTACGGAAATTTCAATTGACGGTTTTGCGGTGCGTGAATAAATTCCTAAATGTGAATAAATGTCTGAATCGCCACGGGGTCCTTGAATTTTTACATACGGACTTCTCTTTCATGGCGATTTTCCGATATTTTCGTGTTACTTTCGTACGAATACAATAGCGGTAATACAATAGTCCGAATGTGAAAACACGACGAGAAAATGCGTTGATGCGAATACTGTATGAGTAGAAAATTTGGAATAAAATTGGGCGAATAAAGAAATGAGGTATAAAAATGAGCTATAAAAATGAAGTACAAAAATGAAGTACAAAAATGAAGTACAAAAATGAAGTACAAAAATGAAGTACAAAAATGAAATACAAAAATGAAATACAAAAATAAAGTACAAAAATGAAGTACAAAATGAGTTACAGAGATCGTTTGTTTTAACAATTTTTAACAGCATTTAATTGTTTAATTCATCTCAAAATCCTCAATCATCACAATCAAAATTTATGAAATTTGCAAAATTACTCACCCTTAATTGATAATGCCCGGTCGTTATCTTTGGCGTGAATGCCTTTTTAAAGTACTTTAAGAAGGAACATGGAAGTTAATTTTCTTGATAATCGTATCGTCCTATAGCTTCTCAGTATTGATTTACAAACCCTCTGAATTGATATTTAAAAAAATAGCAACTTGGGACCCCACATCATATTTTTTTTTTAGAATTAATATTGTATGTACGAAGTTGTTGCGGGTAAAACTTTAAATGCCTTTTCATCAATTATGTAAAAAAACGAAAGTAGCTACACTTATATCTCGTGTTATTTATATGTCCTGAAATAATTTAGACGGTATTTAGTTCAAAAGTGAAACTATAAAATATGTGCGGAAACGATGGAACAAAAGAACCCGTGCATATGTATAAAGGGAGGTGCACATGCGTATAAATCGTAAAATTCTTCTCATAAATATTAATTATAAGAAATTACGGATTATACTGACGAGACGCGGCATGTTGGGGTGAATTTCTAGAATTTATTATACGCACCCCTTGTTTCACAACAGTCTTCGAGTTAATTGTTAAACATACGACGAACGTGTGAAGCAGCAACTTCATGAAAATTAATCAGTCAATTTGGCATTATTGGAAGTTGTTTGGTACGGGCCGCGCCGATGTTGCTATAATTGCATTAGTAACAAATACAGATACATATTGAAATTCCAATTAATCTTTGGTTTTCAATTTATGTTCGAGATGAATTATTCAAACTAATGCAAACAACGGTTAATGCCAAACATATCCGTTTTAGTGTATTTGCATAATGCCACGAAGAAGTATCGCTGGTGGCTGGGGAATGAAACCATGACTAGTGCCCTGCGGCAGTAGGCGGAGAAGATCGCACTTGACCCAGTCCGTAACCGAGCTGTTCACCAGGCCATAATTATAATATTAAATGAAATAAAATAAAATTAAAAAAAAAACACAGTGTTTAAAATTAAATGAATCTCTTTTCTATTTCAGTTTTTTCACTAATCCTATTTTCTACTTTATTCCTTTTCCTAGTATTAAGTATTTTATCTCTCAAAGCTCCACATGCATATAAACAGAGATAAAGTTTCTAAATCAATTACGAACAAAATGCTAGTACGAAAGAGCTCAAGCATCTGTATTTGTAGGCGAGATAAGCAACATGGAATTCCGTGAGGGATAGATTTCAGAGCTAAACTGAATAATATATGTGTTTTTGATGCATTTGTGTACAGTGCTTTAACAGACAATGCTAAGGAAGTAAGACTCGCAGACTGTTTGCCGTTCTTTAAACTTATTTTAACTTATAATGGCACGATCAAAGTTGACGTAAACCTAATTTATATTACATGTGAAAACGTTCTATTCTTATCTGTAGCAATGTAGTGTGTAGCCCTGTGTCTTATACCGTAGACGTCTCGTTAAAACTTTAAGCTTGTTTTCGAAACGAAAAAAATTTCTTCGCATTTTGTCTTGTGCTAATATTTATTGTCCCAAACAGCATGTGTACTTTTGCCGTAATTATAACGAGATGCCATGGCACGGGAAAGTTGCTTCCCGAGGAAATTTTCATTTTCATGTTGTGACCCTTGGAGATGTAAATAATGAAATATTTACTTAGTTGAAAGCCCTTTCAAAACTTCGTGCTCTAAGATTATGTATTTATTTGCCTTTTCAAACAAACTGCCTATTTATTAAATAACGTGAAAGTCTTGTAAATGTTAATTTATTGTTCGCGAGTAAATTATACATAAAAAAAAATTAATAAATACCATTTTAATACAGTTATAATCCTAATATTTAAACAATTTTTTGTTTTGAAATTTTTAATTTATTCTCCATAATTTTCTTTAAGCAGACGATGTAATTTCGGTTTACTAAATAATAAAATATTTTCGCAAGGTGCCTGTGCTATAATACAGATGGTGAATTGACCTAATAGATATTAATGATTTTCGAATATGAATTCCCCGCTACGATGAATCATTTTGTTGTTATTTATGGGGCACAAATTGCTCAGATTGTTCCTGACATATATTATGGACCAACATGCAGGGTGATTTATTTGTAGGCCAATTGATGGCCGACTAAACCACGTCGCCGTGTACACTCCTAGCTTACTTGCAGATTTAACGTCGTTGGATTTAACTTACGTATACAGTGAGACCTCGATTTATAGTTTTCGTAGGGACCCATTAGAAAAAAAATTATCGCGGGATAACGATCATTGCGGACTAATATTTAAAAAAATTAAAATAAGAAATAACGTATCAAAAAAAACTTATATTTTTGTAAAATTGTGTAAATACAGTAGAACTCCATTTATCCGAATTGACGTGTGTCAAACCTGATCCGGATAATCAGATATTCGGATAAACAAATTAATAACTCCATATTGTGCAAAATCTTACAAGACTTTAAAGTATTAGATATTTGGTACGTCTTCACTCCTTTAAGTGTCTTTATAGCTTTAGATATTTGGAACGTCATCACTACTTTAACTGTCTTTATAGCCTTAAATATTTGGTACGTCTTCACTCCTTTAACTGTCTTTATAGCCCTAGATATGTTTTCACTCCTTTAACTGTCTTTATAGCCCTAGATATTTGGTACGTCTTCAATTCTTTAATTGTCTTAAAAGCCCTAGATATTTGACCCGTCATCACTACTTTAACTGTCTTTATAGTCCTAGATATTTTGGTACGTGTTCACTCCTTTAACTATCTTTATAGTCCTAGATATTTGGTTCATCTTCACTCCTTTAACTGTCTTTATAGTCCTAGATATATAGTACGTCTTCACTCCTTTAACTGTTTTATAGTCCTAGATATTTGGTTCTTCTTCACTCCTTTAACTGTCTTTATAGCCCTAGATATATGGTACGTCTTCACTCCTTTAACTGTCTTTATAGACCGAGATATATGGTACGTCTTCACTCCTTTAACTGTCTTATTTCTCTAACTGTCTTTATAGCCCTAGATATATAGTACGTCTTCACTCCTTTAACTGTCTTATTTCTTTAACTGTCTTTATAGCCCTAGATAGTTGGCACGTCTTCACTCCATTAACTGTCTTTTTAGCCCTAGATATTTGGTACATCTTTACTCCTTTGACTGTCTTTATAGCCCTAAATATTTGGTACGTCTTCACTCATTTAACTGTCTTTATAGCCCTAGATATTTGATTCGTCTTCACTGCTTTAACTGTCTTTATAGCCCTAGATATTTGGTACGTCTTCACTCCTTTAACTGTCTTTTTTCTTTAACTGTCTTTATAGCCCTAGATATTTGGTACGTCTTTACTCCATTAACTGTTTTATGGCCCTAGATATTTGGTACGTCTTCAGTCGTTTAACTGTCTTTATAGTCCTAGATATTTGGTTGATCTTCATTCCTTTAACTGTCTTTATAGCCCTAAATATATGGTACGTCTTCACTCCTTTAACTGTCTTATTTCTCTAACTGTCTTTATAGCCCAAGATATTTGGTACGTCTTCACTCCATTAATTGTCTTTATAGCCCTAGATATTTGGTACGTCTTCACTCCTTTAACTGTCTTTATAGCCCTAGATATATGGTACGTCTTCACTCCTTTAACTGTCTTATTTCTCTAACTGTCTTTATAGCAATAGATATATGGTACGTCTTCACTCCTTTAACTGTCTTATTTCTTTAACTGTCTTTATAGCCCTAGATAGTTGGCACGTCTTCACTCCATTAACTGTCTTTATAGCCCTAGATATTTGGTACATCTTTACTCCTTTGACTGTCTTTATAGGCCTAAATATTTGGTACGTCTTCACTCATTTAACTGTCTTTATAGCCCTAGATATTTGATTCGTCTTCACTCCTTTAACTGTCTTTATAGCCCTAGATATATGGTACGTCTTCATTCCTTTAACTGTCTTTATAGCCCTAGATATATGGTACGTCTTCACTCCTTTAACTGTCTTATTTCTCTAACTGTCTTTATAGCCCTAGATATATGGTACGTCTTCACTACTTTAACTGTCTTATTTCTTTAACTGTCTTTATAGCCCTAAATATTTGGTACGTCTTCACTCATTTAACTGTCTTTATAGCCCTGGATATTTGATTCGTCTTCACTGCTTTAACTGTCTTTATAGCCCTAGATATTTGGTACGTCTTCTCTCCTTTAACTGTCTTATTTCTTTAACTGTCTTTATAGCCCTAGATATTTGGTACGTCTTCACTCCTTTAACTGTCTTATTTCTTTAACTGTCTTTATAGCCCTAGATATTTTGTACGTCTTCACTCCATTAACTGTTTTATGGTCCTAGATGTTTGGTACGTCTTCAGTCCTTTAACTGTCATTATAGTCCTAGATATTTGGTACGTCTTCACTCATTTAACTGTCTTTATAGCCCTAGATATTTGGTACGTCTTCACTCCTTTAACTGTCTTATTTCTTTAACTGTCTTTATAGTCCTAGATATTTGGTACGTCTTCACTCCATTAACTGTTTTATGGTCCTAGATGTTTGGTACGTCTTCAGTCCTTTAACTGTCATTATAGTCCTAGATATTTGGTACGTCTTCACTCATTTAACTGTCTTTATAGCCCTAG
>JAWQRP010003433.1:0-13396 GCA_033557875.1 Quadriops clusia
ATTTCTTAGCTGACATCGCATGGCGCCTCCACGGCAGTGTGCAAAATTTCAGGTAAATCGACCGAGTCACTTTTGAGATTTGCTGATGAATCAGTGAGTGAGTGAGTGAGTCAGTGGGGTTTGGATTTTATTAATATAGATTCCCTCTACCCTCCAGGAGGGGATGGCGTGTCTCACGCCATAGCGTCATTGCTGATTTCGAGCCTTTTTGCACTGTGCGCTGTTGCCAGATGTTCGCCAATTCTTCCTCGATGGCGTAGCGTCGCTCGCACTTGTTGTTACTACTACTGATGCTCGATTCCGTGAATTTTTGAGGCCCTCTACGGAATTTGCTGCATTCCAGGGCCCAAAAAAGCAACCCGTCGCAATGGTCAATGGAAAGTCTCAGAGATCCATCCTTTTTCTTCACTAGCACAATAGGGCTTGCGTAAGAAGTGCTCTCTAGAATAACTTTCCTTACCAACAAGTCTATAATGATAAGCTTCAAGTGAGCTTGTTCTGCATACGCAATCCTCCTAGGGCGAAAAGCAACTGGTAGATTATCAGTTAGTTGTACACGTAGTTTACCTGTAGTTACAATATTTGCAGTATCATGTTGAGTAGTGGCTAGTAGGGTTTTTAATCCACGTCAGTGTTGCTCGTCCAATCCTGACATGTCATCAGTAATTTTCAAAGTTGAAAGACATGGAACCTATTGTAGTCAGCTTCAAATCAAAATCGTGTTTTCCGGTCACAACCTAGATTCCAGGGCGGCTGATCGTTTCCCAACCAATTAAAACATCGACACCAGGTATGGTATCATCTGGTACTGCTAGAAAGTCAATTTCAATTGTAATTTCTTGTGGATGAACATATACTTGACAGCGTCCTATTGCCTTAATTGCTTCCTTTCTAAATCCGGAAAGTTCTAGAACAGGAGTAATTTTTGCATTTATTAATTTCGGCACACGTGAATGAGTAACTGAACAATCTGTTCCAGAATCTACTAAGTAAATAGGTGAACTTTTATTCGCCATGTACCGAAGGTACTATCGCTACGGGCATTACTGAGCATATTTATTTATTTATTTATTCAGAGCAAAACAGACTAACCGCCCGATACATGCTCTCGTACATATGTAGAAACAAATCAAGCAGGCAAGAACAGGAAAAGTAACATATAAAGCATCGTCATCAAATCAAAAAACCTAAAAACTATTGAAAATACATACTATGTATGGCAAATTATATATAAGTGGCCAAATGAGAGCGGGATCAGGCAGGCCCTACGAGTCACAAAACCCGCGCATCATAGAGAGGAAATCTGAAGGTGCACATTGACCGTACACTTCTGGGCGGGACGTTAAACCGAAGCAACTGCACCAAGTCAGGGCAATCTAATTTATTATTAATTAATTTGTGTAAAAAAGTCGCGTCCGTTATAAGTCTTCGTTCGTCAAGTAAGAGCATATTAAAATGTCGGGCAGTCCGTATGTCGTCAATGAAAGGGGTGTCTTTCCTCCCTACCAGCATGAACTCTGTATTGCGGGCTCCACACAACCGATACGTAGTTAAGTCTGCGAAGTATAATGCCTTTAAAGTTTTAACCCTTCTGAAATCAATGGAGGTTCTTTGAATAAATCCCAGCATTTGGTAAACCTCCTTGGCAATGTAAAGGATATGCTTATCAAATAAAAGCTTACGGTCCAATACAGCCCCCAAATCCTTCAATTCGGTAACCAACTCAAGGCGGAGAGTGCCGATTGTAATAGGTGTATTGAATGTATTTAAGTTCCTGGTGAACTCCATGTGGTAGCACTTCCCATCGTTAGTGTTAGTCACACAGTAAGATTGTAGTCTGTCCTGGTCTTGTTATATTAAGGTAAAATCGTCCGTCGATGTTATATGTCGAAAAAGCTTCAGGTCATCCGCGTGCATTAAAAATCTAGTGTTATGAAAACATGAATAAATGTCATTGATGTAGACGTTGATTAAGAGCGGAACCAGATGACTCTCCTGCGGTACACCAGATGTAATGAGTGCATATGAGGAGGTGAACCCATTCAGTTTCACAGCTTGTGTTCTGCTGGAAACGTAGGACATCAGCCATCGAAGCAGGTTACCATGCACACCAACCAGCAAGAGTTTGTTTATGAGAATATTCTGGTTAACTTTGTCAAAAGCTTTGCTTAAGTCGTTATACACGGCATCCACCTGTCTACGGCCGTTTCTACAGATCTGCCCTTAATAAAGCCATGTTACCCATTCATTATTTTTGTTTTAGTCATTGTTTTTAGTATTTCACAGATAATCATTCAAAAACTTTTGCAACTGAGGGAAGAATTGACATGGTCCTATAATTTTCTGTCGTCAGATTTGAAGATAGGGATAACAAATGCTCTTTTCAAAGCAATCGGAAATGTCTCGTTCACAAGCGATTTATTAAATAAAATTGAAAGTGGGAAGTCAAGGTGGCAGAGCATGATCGCAGAACACTCGCAGGCAATCCATCCGGCCTCTGTCCCCTCCATAGGTCAAGTCCGTTAAGTCTAGCGAGTACCATCGCACTGATTACAACCACTCCGGTCTCAGGTCCACGCCACGCATCGTGATCTAAATTGTCAAAATCGACCTGTCCATCTTCGAACACCGAGCTAAAATATTCGTTAAAGAGATCACAGGTAGATTGACCGTCGCGACGGTCAATCTACCTATGTTAGATTGTTGCATGTAATGATGGTCGGTGTACCCCGAGCGCACCCTCGCCCGCTCACAAGGGACCAATTTTCTGAGGCGAACATCCAACGTCATCCTCTATATTATTTATATACGATTCGTAGTCTGATTTAATCAGTCGCTTGAATTTCCCCCTCAACAATGAAAAAGACAAATAGTTATGTTGGTTCCCGTATGCTTTCCACAGCTTGTGAACCCTATGTTTTTCCTTAATCGGCACTCCCGTTATCGCTTTCGGACTCCATCCACAACACACCATCCCCTGGAGCCCATCGGACAACGGGCAGCTTGAAATCATCGACAATCAGAAATTTCTCACTAGGTTTATTGTTAATTCAGTTGCTAATGCCATCCAAAAAAGTATTAAAAGGTAACATCTCACCAGGGGGAAGGTAAACGCAGCACAGGTTGATCGAAACTGTCCCAGGAACGAACACCACCATCCAGACGTCATCAGCTGAAGACTGAAAATTCTCTCTTCGAAAAGAAACTAAATAAAGTCTTACCGCCACCAGAGAGCCACCCCCACCAAGTTTACGCGCACCACCCTGCTCCCTGTCCCTTCTCTACACTGTGAAATTATCACCAAAGTATTCACTGTCACTCAAAGAGCCGTTAAAATTTGTTTCAGTCAAGTAAATAATTTCAGAGGAGCAATCAAATGCATTCAAGTAAAAGCCCTTAAGCCCATAAATCAGGCCGTCACGTCAGCGGGCCTGATGAATTTTCCGATGTCCACATCACTGGTTATGCGGACAATCTTCGACCCATCATCCCTTCGAGCAAAGATCACAGAATCCCTCACCCACACGAACCTCAAGTCGGCAGCTCTGCAAGCTATCCGCGCCTGCCGTAATAAGTTCTTATTTCTGGGGGTCAGGTGCTCATTTATGAAGATGTCCTTGGCTATGTTGCTAACCTCCAGGGCTGGCAGTTCCCTCCTCGAAATTCGCACTCTCTTTGCAACTTGAGCTGAGCCCAAGAGGGAGTCCCTTAAATCACGAAACTTCATACGTACGATGACATTTTCCGGCTGACCGTGGTCAGGTCGCATTCGGGCAACTCGGTGCACCACTTCAATATCCTTCTCCCGAATATTACATGCAGCAGCCCCAGCGATCTCGCATACTATTTTCTTCAGGTTTTCATTTTTGCGAAACGTGATTCCCTAAATCTCAAGGTTGTTCCCACGACTCCTCTGCTTAATGTCTTCTATTTCGCCCCTCACCAGGCTCATTTAATCTTTTAGCTTTCTGATTTCCAACTCTATCGCATCGATTATTTTGGTCTTTTCCCTGAATTCTTTTAGCATTTCTTCAAAATCGTGCACTTTGTTGGCTGTATATTCGAGGGACTTTTCTATGTTTTGGTATTTCACAATTAAATCTCTAATCTTCGACCTTATTGAGAGCAGGATACTCATTGTAGAAGTTTCGCGGAGTCTCCGCCGACAGAAGAGGCATCACCGTTGTGCTCCGGATCATTAATGATTAGTAAGGCGGATGAGCGTGCAGGCTCACACACACTGCAACCCCACGAGGAGCCAGGCTGCGAGAACGCCCTCAAATCAGCTGAAGACACACTGATACACTTAACATGAAAGTGTTGTTTACAAAAACGTCATGCCAGTCCAGGCGCCTTTCTGCCCACAGGTGCGGAACAGATGCCACACGCCTATGATTTGGGTAAACTCAACATACTTTCTAAAAGGAATTGTCGTTATAATTATTAGATGATCACGTAAGGTCGTCGTTGGTAGCCTAGTTGGTGCTGGTTTTTAGTGCTAGGAGTCGTAGGTTCGAACCCCACCCACGGCGATGATTTTTCTGATTAGGAAAAAATATTTGAGTGCCTCATCGTCCGGGAGCGATGTAAAGCCGGGGGTCCCGTGTGTTGTAGGTATAATCCACGCGCACGTTAAAGAACACAATGACCAGATGGAAATCCTGGCATTGGCCAAATTCCTAGAAGTTGTGGTCCTAATCTCTGGCGTCGGTGATTGGCCTCTGATGCGGCCGACGTTAAATAAACGAGAAAAAAAAGATCACGTAAGACTGACAGGATAATTCGGAACAACCACATGCTCAAACGATTCACGAACAATTCACCAATGCGGGCATTACTGAGCATTAATGCAACGCACAACAGGTGCGTTATTTGTCTTGAAACAATGGAATTCATCATGGCCCAATCATTTGCAAAATGTGCATCACTTTAAGGAAAACTTTCTTTCCCTGCAGCATAATTTAATAATGGTGCATTGCAGTCGTTTTTTTTTGTACCCAGTTTTACCGCACTTGAAGCATTTGTCGCGAAATTTTACTGTGGATTTGAATTGAATGCGCTTGGCTGGGGTGTTGGTCAAATTCAGTGTCTGTTTCGTGCTGCCTTAGGAATACCATTAATCTTTTTGATCTCTTGGTTGGTGAAGACAGATTCATTCGCAAATGGAGTGAGAAACTATTCCACGAATTAGTGGCGATTAAATTCTGTCCCATGGAAGTTCGAAATAAAAGCGATTCAGACTGCGAGTTTTTTTTAGTGCATACTCCGTAACGCTATTGAAGTTGCGTGGACGAGTTTCGAATGGTATGTTTCATGATCAGGAAAGGACGTCAATAAGTCGATTTCAAAGGTAATCCAGTATCTAACCAGAAGGCGCCAAAAAAATTTTGAGCTTTTCCTTGGAGAGCTGCTCCCGCTTTCAAAATCATTATATAATCGTCAACTTTCAAATTGATTCTAACGTGATTAACATAATATGTTTTTATTTCCTAGCCAAGAACATCGTAAGTCTATTGTACATAAGTAAGTTCAACCTGACCAGGAAATCTTAGGGCGTACCTCGGAAAAAGGCCTAGGCCAGACTTCGTTCTTCGTATAAAAGTTTTAACAAAAATAGCAATATCCTTAAAACTAATTCAATATATATAGAGTTCGTAACTCAATTGCCCATACATGAAGCGCATCCACGCAAGGTTTAGTTAAGTAACAACCAGCTAATGCCAACAAAAAAAAGAGATAGTCAGTTATCCGTACCACCCTGCATGATAAGCAACCCAGTATGACTAACCCAGTGAACTTCAGATTTGAGGGGACAATCCCGAACCGATCCAAAAGCACATTAAACATTTTTGAAATATTATATTGATAGAACCGCTCAAAAAGGGACGTGCGATGTCTAGGCGGCGACAGTAATGCTCGTAAATTCTTACATTGATGCAATGGACGTTAGTTCTGAATTTGATTTTACGGTAAAGATAACCCGGAGATTTGGAAAAGATAATATCTTCTGTTTTCCATGTTCAATCATCCTAGCTGGAGTAACCTGTGAGAAATCTGATCGTAAATATTTTAGCAAAAAAGTTACGTTTAACTTATTGGTTTGGATAATTGAAACACCTACTTTATCTGAAGCGGAAGTCTTTCAAATAATGTACCATTCAGTTTCACGAAATTTAATTCAAATTTTATTCGAATTTTAGAAATAACGAAAACCACATACAGCGTGGTCCAGCTAAGACGTTGATCTTAAATTATAGCGATATTATAAAAGTTAGAATAATAAAACTTGCAGGATTTACTCAGTACCTACCTAAAGAACTCCAAAATACACCATTAGTGTTTTGTTCTGCCGCGCATAGTTTTTGCGCAAGCGCACTTGGATCAATAAAATTGATGAATATGTTTGCATATTTGAAATCGGCAAGTAATTCTGCATACAACGGTATAAATATTTCTGCAAAAAAAATGACGGATGGACGAAAAACATTCTAATAACTTTTTACTCTGTGACATTTCGTTACCGCGCAAGCGGTCATAACTTTTAAAAATACGTAGTTTTCAAGGTGTTTTTATTACGAATTCTAATTCCCAGAATGAGTAAGCGTACAACAATACCAATACCTCACCAAAAAATCTTTATTGATTTTATTATTTTATAGACTATGTTCACTTAACGGTCACGCACGCATCTCTACACTTGCTTTGTTTTTGTCGCTTATGATAGTAGCTTTACCTTTTAGACATTTGCTCATTTGTCACCTATTATTGACAAATATTTGACGTCGTGATGGCCTACTTACTAAAGAGTGGAGTTTGGTGTAAGGGGTTCATGGTTCGAATCCCAACAAGGGTGCGATTTTTAAACATTAACTACTTTATCGTCCGCGAACGATGTAGAACCGGGGCTACTGGTGTTGCAGGCTACTCCAGAACTTGTTATTCTAATTTCTGGCGTCGTCAATTTGTCTACTATGCCGAAGCAGACCGATGTTAAATAAATGGCAAATACTGAAGTCTTTATTGCCCCTTAGTGGGATGACAAACGGTATTTTGCTTATCAATAATTACAATGTTGTGTAAAAGGTACTAGCTATTTATTAACAGGTACATTCTTTCATTTACTTTATTTCACCCTCAATAGGTTTAGTAAGCAAAAGTTTACTACGTACATCTTGTTTCATAATAAATGTCACCAATTTCGTTTTGCGAACCCTGTCGCTCTAGCACAGTTAACAGTTAATCCGTCGCGTAGTACTCATTATAACATTAAAAAAATTCTTATTTTAGTTTAAAGTGTGATATTTCGGATGATATTTTATATATTACAGCAAATGGAAGCAAATAAGTGACATTTAATATGAAACTAAATGTACCTACTATCAGATGTTTAGGTTTTTTTCCATTATTATCACGTCTAATAAATCTACTAGTCTGAGCGAGAGAAAACAAACCAACTGTAGAAATGCGTGCGTGGCCGTTAAGTGGACATAATAGCATAAAATAATAAAATACATAAATCAAGATTTTTTGCTGCCTTATTGCTATCGTACGCGTAATCATTCTGGAGATTAAAATTAGTAGTAAAACCACCTTGAAAACTATGTATTTTTAAAAGTTATGTGTTTGGCAACGAAATGTCACAGGGTGAAAAGTTATTGTAATGTTTTTAAATCCCTTATGTACAGAATTCATTTTTTGAAATTTCATTGCTCTACACAAAGCCGTAATATTAAAAAAATGTGTTTCGTCCATACGCCATTTTTTTTGCAGAAATGTTTATATCGTTGTATGCAGAATTACTTGTCGATTTAAAATATGTAAAAAAAATTCACCTTCATCACTTTTATGGATCCAAGTGCAAGTGCGCAAAAACTATACGCGGCAGAACAAAACACCACCAGTGTCTTTTGGAGCTCTTTATGTGCTGAGTAAATCCTGCAAGTTTTATTGTTCTAACTTTGATAAAAACGCTATAATTCATGGTGGACATCTTAGGTGGACCACGCTGTACAAGACATTTTAGCACAATTGCCCAACTGGAAATAGCATAAACGGGGAAGAATTTTTTAAAGATAAGTAACTTTTTTCATAAGTATACGTGTTTATTTTGTGTGTATATGTCGTATTTTAAAAACCTCAAGTGTATAATAATTCTATAATAGCTCTGAATCGAAATAGGTATGTTTTTTTTTTGCTAGGGCACCTTATGTTAATATACACACGTGTTTATTGTAGTTACTTTAAATATCTCAAGTGTTTAATGTATAAACTATTCTGGTCTAAATCTAACTTATCGTGTCTAGTACACATTCCAAATATACAGGAAAGTCGAGTGTAGACCACTCCATATTTTTTGCAATTATATTTGCAGTGATTAACTGATTAGCTAAAAATGGTACCCTTATTATTCACTGCGCAGTCTCAGTGTGTTCCAAGTTACTTGAAACAAAATGAAGAAACAAACCCAAAGTGTTAGATGTATATGTCGTAGAGAAATGATGAAAACGGAGATTTGATCAAATCCCTAAGGTAGATGATCATTTCATGGAAGATGTTAAAATTACAACTGTGTGAGGGTATTTCCCTAAAGAAAATAAGTGCTTTGATCAAATCCCTTAACTGTTTTAGTGAAAAGACGAAATAATATTGTTTAGATATTAAAATATTTATTTAGTAAACCATGCATTATTAAATGTAGAGTAGGTAATACAATAATAGACATTGAAACGCAAATTATTATTTCAAAACTAATAACCAAAAAAAGTAGGTACTTAAGCTGATATTTAAAAAAAAAGAATATTTTTAGTGAAATTTTAGACATTTTTAGTGAATTAATTGATATATAGTAATGTTCATTAATTTTTATTAATTAATTCAGTAAAAATGTATAAAATTTTACTAAAAATATCCTTTTTGTTTTAAAAAATATTAGCTTAAGTACCTACCTATTTCTTTTGTTAATTAGTTTGAAATAAATAATTTGTGTTTCACTGTGTTGTATTACTTACTCTACATTTAATAATGCATGGTTTACCAAATAAATACTTTTAATATCTAAACATTATAATTTCGTCTTTTCACTGAAACAATTACGGGATTTGATCAAATCACTTACTTTCTTTAGGGAAATTACCCCACAGAGTTGTAATTTTTTCTTCAATTGATCATTTACCTTAGGGATTTAATCAAATCTTCGTTTTTATCATTTCTCTGCGACATATACATTACATATACAGATTTCTATTCATAAATGCTTACTCTATTTCCAACTATAGAATATACATCGCGGTCTCCAGTGACCCTACAAAAAGTATTAAACACAGAAAAACAATTCATGATAGTTAGTGTTTAAAGAAAATTTAATTTGGCTGCACTTGTTAAAAATTTAATATTAATTGAAGCGTGCAGGTGTAAAACCTGTTAACTTGTAATGAAGCGATTTTCATTACTTCAATATTTTTTATTTTGCCGCCCATTTTCAAATCGCTTCGCTGGCCGGAAGTACCAGTAACCATTGTATAGGCATAGAATCTGATTTAATTTTTGATACGCATGTCCTGATAGGGAGATCAGAGTTTTCCTGTTTCCGAACTCGAGCTACTTCGAGTAGTCGGTAACCAGTAATCATTAGTAAAAGTCGAATCCCTGAGAGCCAAACGAGTAAGATCAATTTTTGTCTTTTCGACCCCTGTAGTCAACCAGTTCCAGAGTGCTAGTCAACATTTATTAATTCTTCCGATTCGGACTTAGCCTCTCATTTGAATAATTTTTTATTCTTCCTGATTTCGAATCTTAGACTAGGCGCATACATACTATTTTCATAACGACTAAACTATTGAGTTGAAATCGTTGAGCCTTAAGATTTGACGCCGACTAAACTGTTTATTTGTTAAGGAGCGTATACAGTCAACAATTGTCGCAGAGATTTCCTAGTTGTCCAACTGTTTGGTCAAAAGTCGATCGGTGAGGCTTTATGATTCTTCTGTCGGCCAACTATCAGGTTGATAGTATGCGCACTCCTATTTAAACCCATGGACTTTTAACGTACAACTAAACAGTTGACTGTTTAAAAATTGTATGTATTCGCCAAGCCTTAGTAGTCAACCGTTTCCGGAGAACTAAGTGCTAGTATTTTATTTCTTCTAACCAGCAATTATTTCCGACTTAGTTTCTCACAATTTATTAATACAATTTATTTTAACTAACCAATGTTAACAATCAATTTAACTTACCAAACCTGAACTAATTTTATCCGGTCAAGTCTGTGGTAGAGTCAACTATCCATCCCGAGGTAGAGTCAGTTATCTCTCCCGTCAGCCTTCCGAAATTAATTAATTACTAACAAATTTAATTTACCTAGTCGCACTGTGGTAGACGCAACTATACATCCTGAGATAGAGTCAGCTACCTCTACTGTGTATCTAAAAAGATCAGAGGGAATCTTAACCCGCCAGACCTGTGGTAGTGACAACTATCCATTCCGAGGTAGAGCCTAGTTATCTATCCTGCCTGTTAACCAAATATTCTAAATTAATTAAAACTATTTAAATTGCATCATTATTCTCGTTTCTTTCATTAAAAATTACTCTCAGACGTTTGACTCTCCGACTCACTCCAGACCAGAATTATTTTCAAGGTCATTCTGCTAAATTTATTCTCGGCCCGCCGATTTGAATGCTTTTTCTTGCTGCACCCAAATCGAGAGATTTTATTTTATTTTTCCTGCATTTCCGTGCCATTAATTGTCCGTCAACCGGTCGACTTATAGTAGCGCAGTTGAGCACCATTTTCTTAAACTCCGCATATGACGTCCGCAACATACCCCAGTCATTCTGCATTATTTTAGTAAACTAGTTAATGCCCGTGAAAAATTGTTGTTCTTACAAATTTAAAAAAAATAATGAACAAGTAAAAAACAGGAAAGTTAACGAAAAGGTTCACCACTCGGCACAAGTGTTGTCTAATCATATACCAATGTACTAACACTCCGTAATAGACTACCACATTTAACAAATATTGGTAACAACGGACATAACTTGGATAACCCTTTTGGTATCATCTGTATGGTTTTCTTCTTTTGTATAACATCTACTCTATCCGCCATCAACTGACTCAATCGTAATTGCTATCTCAGCAATTATATGATTACATACACATAATTTAAAAAATGTGAATAATATAGGTAAAATAGCAAATAATATTAAAATATTGACCTATCCGTTCTTCGAAAAGGTTAGAAGTGCATAACTTTTTAATAGAGGCAAATAGGAGAAATAGTTGGAAATAATGGGAGAGAGCTGAAGGTATAGATATTTTTGGAGTACGTCCACACCTTTGCTAAACTTTCGAATTCATGTAAAATAAGGGCATATATGGGGTAATCAGGCGCTGATTTAAAAAATTTAATTCATTTTGCTCTACACTCTAACCTAACCTAACCTACCCCATGCCCTTGCTTCGAATTCATGTAAAATAAGAATACATTTGGGGTAGTCAATGTCGCTGATTTTAAAAAACGCATTTATTTTGCTCCACCTAACCTACTCCACCCCTTGCAAAACTTTCGAATTCATGTAAAGCAAAGCAAAGGTAGAGCAAAAATAATGCGTTTTTTTAAATCAGCGACATTGACTACCTCAAATATGTTCTCATTTTACATAAATTCAAAAATTTAGCAAGGGTGTGGAATAGGTTAGGTTAGAATGTAGAGTAAAATGAAAGTGTTTGTTGAAATCAGCGAATGTGATTATCCCATATATCCTCTTATTTTACAGGAATTCGAAAGTTTAGCAAAAGTGTAGGGTAGGTTAGGTTAGGTTAGAGGTAGAGCAAAATTATTTTTGTACGTCCATGTAGCAATACGTACTCCGTAGGTAGCTGAATCCTATTGTTGCAAAGTAATAAGAAACTGTTGTAATTTATGATATGCACACAATCACTAAGCCAACGTCAAACATCACTCCATTCTTATACTACCAACACATTGTAACTATATTTTCACTACCTGTGAAGTCACTAATTGTTCTTATCTAATATGAAATTTATTTCAAAAATTTTTAGCGGTTTAATATGTTTTTTTTAAATTATTTTCAACACTCACCTTAGTAGTTTCCAAAGCTCAACCGTTCAAATAGTGAATTCCTCATTATATCAGAACCAGTGAAATCTAAAGATATTTTTGTTTAATAACGATAACGATTTCAGTAAATTTATAAACAAAAATGCATAGACATAACATATGAAAGATTTATAAATTTTTACAGCAGTCTTATAGTTTAAGGAATGTCACACATAAATATAAAAGTTAAAATACAACAGAAAAACAATTTACACACAGTCTATAATGGGTGATTTATTTAGTGGTACTTTTTTCAAAAATAAATAACTATAAAAAAAGTCAATTTATTTTTATAAGATTATCTCTTTCAATTGTTGTTCGTAACTGCGGTTAATATGATCCAATTGATTCCAAATTATTTCAATTTTCGATGACATATTTAAGCATTTCGAGTGGTATTTGGGCTCCAATTCCTTAATTATAGCTGGCTTATCCATATAGACTTTGGAGTTTATGTAGACCCAAACAAAAATGTCAATTCACCGATCTAAAGGATGGAATGAACTGTTCTCCAAATTGTTCTCACAGTAAAACGATAGTTTAACGGGTAGTATGGCAAGAGGGACTATCTTGTTAGAATAAAATGTCGTCGAGACCATAAGCTTCAATTTTTTTTTGTTTACTGAAGAGGCTGCCTCATTGGGACGTTCGGAACGTAGTGAATCACTGTTATTGAACCAAAACTATCGACATGTAACTACTAATTAAATTTAATTCAATACAGCAAATATGCACTAACACTCCTTAACTTATAGTTAGGTTGTGTACGCAAAAAACAACGTTTAATCTACTTAAATAACCTATTTCTAGCCAACACTAATTTTAGGTTATGTTCGCTTGACTTATATCATTTTAAAACGCACAACTGTCTAACCCAGGGGTCGGTAAACTTTTGAGATAGAAGAATCAAAAGTTACAATTTCCCAGATTTTAAAGAGCCACTAATTTGCTTTCAATAATATAGTATTTGTTTAAATACAGCCTGGTCCAGCTAAGGCGGCCCACTTAAATTACAGCGTTATTAACAAAGTTAGAACAATAAAACTTGCACGATTTACTCAGCACCTAAAGAGCTCCAAAAACACTAGTAGTGGTTTGTTCTGTCGCGCATAGTTTTTACGCAAGCGCACTTGGATCCATAACAGTGATGATGAAGATGAATTTTGTTTTACATATTTTAAATCGGCAAGTAATTCTGCATACAATGGTATAAACATTTCTGCAAAAAAATGGCGGATGGCCGAAAAACATTTTTTTATTATTGTGGCTTTATTTACC
>JAWQRP010003434.1:0-13395 GCA_033557875.1 Quadriops clusia
TTTTCTAATAAATCCATAATCATCGTAGTTTAATAAACATGTAGTCAGTAATAGGAAACTTTAACTTAGTCTTAGTGTAGTTATAGTTTTAGAAATGTAGTTGAATTGTTATTCCATTAGTTAAAGAATTTAAATGTTAATTTAATCACCTCTGAAGAAGCGGCGAACGCCGCTAAACGCGTCAGATGTAATTTTTCTGGAAAATACAAATGTCAAAAAGAATAATTTAAAGAAAATTTTATTTCAACGGACTAAACCAAGAACCTTGAATCCAAATTTACTTATAACATTTAGCGCAATCTACATTTACTTACGTGAATTAGAGCCAAATTCCTATAATATTGGGAAATTATCTCGTACATGCATTTTATTATAACTACATATACTTTATATATAACGCTGACCATTATTTGTTTATGCGATTTTCATAACTTTGAATTTAAATGAATAAATTTTTACATCCGCAAAAAATTAAAACTATTAATTATTTGTTTTAGTCTCTCAGCCGATGTAGTATTATTTAACTCACATTTCAACAAGAATTCTTTTCTAGACAATATAAAAAAGATCCTAAAATTACTTCCAGACTTTAGGCCAACAAATGTGAAAGAAGATATTGAAATAAAATCAGAAGTGTTATATTTTCCAGTTACTTTTCCCAAAATACTGACGAATGAAAAATTAAATACATTGCATATTGTGTGGCCACATAGATGGGAATTTGATAAGGGTCCTGAAGCTTTCTTCAAAGTTTTATACAGACTCAAAGAAAATTCTGTCCAATTTCTCGTTTCTATACTAGGGGAAAAATATCAAGAAACACCTAGTTGTTTTGCTGAAGCTCAAAGGGGTCTAAGTGATAATATTTTGCACTATGGCTTTGTTTCAAGCAAATCTGAGTATTACAAAATATTAAGCCAGGGTCATATTGCTGTATCAACAGCAAAACATGAATTTTTTGGAGTTGCAATGTGAGTAGTTATTCATTACATGATACATACATATATTTTTTTCAGCCCCTTCTAATATTATTATTTTGATTATATTTTATTGTAGGCTAGAGGCTACATATTGTGGATGTTTACCTTTAGTTCCTAATGATTTAGTTTATCCTGAAATTTATCCTAATAAATGTTTGTACAGGAGCATTGATCACTTGTATGAGAAATTAAAAATGTACAGTGAGGATTTGGACCATTGCGGTAAGGATAAGGCTGAAATACTACTAGAAATGGATTTAAATAAATATTCTATCGAAAATTTGCTACCGTTATATTTAGATCATTGTAATGAATAAATCGTTTAAGGGAGTAAAAGAAGTTTTTTGTATATTTCTTTCAGAGGGTATAGTAACAGGATAACACTTAATTTAAAGAGTATTTATTAAACAATAACCATAATACATCCTTTAAACATTTATAAACATTCATTCAGAATTTTTAAATTGTTCCAAAACGTATAAATAGGTATTGACGTATAATTACATACAGTTGCAATATAAACTATACTTTCACTCTACTTTAGTTTATCATGTAAATCGTTTAAATGTTTCAAATTAACTTGTACAAAATTTAAAGAGTTTTAAAACAATTAGATATACTATGTATATGCATATAATGGAAGCTATTGTATTGCTAACGAAAAATCTGGATTGTGCTTGGTAAAATAGTGCAGTACCAAACTCAAAACAGCTGTTGTCCTATAAAAACGTTCATAAAAGATTCGAGAGTTTGCTGTTTTGAGGTTGGTACTTCATTACCTTACCGTGCACTAACCAGATTTTTCGTTAGCAATGTAAAACAGAATAGCTCCTAATAAATATCAATGAAACAAGAAAAATTGGATATTGCAGGAGAATAAATGATAATTCTAGAAATTTAATGTATAAAAATAGTATGAATAACTATAATCATTGTATAAAACCTTATTATCACCTGACATTTCTTAATTTCAATTTTAGCACCGCAGTTTTATAATCTTTTAATGGCTTGGATTATACAAACAATTTCTTTTTTAATTTTAATTATAATGCATAAATATCAAGATTATAAAACTCACCAAATCTGTCATTGCAAACTGTGTTTAGGTTTGTTCCATGGCGATTAATATTTTATTTCTAATTAAACGGGCAGTGTCCGGCTTGTATCTATATGTATCTTATGTTTGTATTTTACTGAGCTAAAAAAGTTTCCGGTTATCACAGATATATATACAGTGTAAGTCTTTGGTACAAAATTGTTGTTGCATGGTTACACAGGGGTGCCAGAAAAACCCCCTGTTTTATATCAGACGCTGCGGGGATGTGTTATGGTTGTCGTTGCTGTAGGTGGGGGCATTTTCACTAGTCCCCTCGGTGGGGGACCTTTCGTCCATCTTAGGGTGTGAAGTAAAGTATTTCGAAAATCCTCTGAAAAAAGGCAGTATATGTAGAAAGTGATCGAGTAATTGGTTATTTCTAGTAGATTTGCCAGGGCTCGGAAAACCTAAAATAAAGAAAACATTATCAAGGTTAACGTTGTTTAGTGTTAATACGTAGTTGTACTAAGGTCAGGGGGAGGATTGATTTCCATATAATTAATAGTTTATTGACCTACTTCTAGTGATGCAATTATTTTCGAATGCTTGACCTTAAATACGCATGGTAGCTCAAGGTGAAACGTCACAAAATAATTGACTATTGTAGGTTTAATGTGTCTAATGGCAAATGAAGAAAATAATCGTTATGCTTTTTAAAAGTCTTTCTTTTAAAGCCCTTGACCTTATTTCTGATTGATAAATTACCTGATAAGGATATCTTGTTAAATTGTCATCAGAAAGGGTCACATTTAATATGACCATTGGGGAGACGCATACAAGAAAAAGTATACTTGTGGATCCAAGCAATAGGACTAGACGTCTTTCTTCAGCAAATTTTCTGGGGTCTTCGTCACCAGAAGCAGTTCTACTCAAAGTCATTCGCCTCCTTCTTTCACAGGAACGTCTATAAACTAATAGTATCCTAAGGTTTAACGCAGCCAAAAGGATTGTTGGAATGACTTTAAACACTAGCTCTAAAACTACAGTATAAATGTTGAACAGAGGATCTGTTATGACTTCCTGCACGTCTTGGCGACGATAAATGGTAGGTCCTGTAGGATGATCCAAACTACAAACGGTTACTTGACTTCTAAACGTTGCTGGTAGATACATGAGGAATGTTGCTAATGGAATAAACAATACAGCCCGCCGAGGTGATCCCAAAATTGGCCGAGCGTGGGCTGGGTGACAAACACTAACGTATCTTTCTAATGTTAATGCAAGGAGCATCAACACCCCAACGCCTAAACAGCCATTCCCAAGGAACAGTTCCAGATGAGCATGGTAGTATGCTAAGGCATAATATTCCCATTTTCCTGACTCTCTATGTACAAGAACGCGCCACGCAAAAGGCAGGGCGAATATTATGGCGAGAAGGGCTGCAGCAGAATAACCTGCAAACAAAATTGGAACATTAGAATTAATTCTAGTTAGTCCTAAAGAAAACTTAATTAGATATCCCGAACTGTCGGTTTTCAAAATTTTATTTTACTTAATAGGAAAAAATAAGAAAACTGTCTAATTTCCCGTGAATGTAGATACATTCTATTGTATTATTGCCTTAAAGATTTTTTTATGGTGCAGTCTATTGCAGACTCTTTAATAATCATATCAACAGTACTTTTGTAATAAAAATACGATATAGGGCTCTAGTTAGTGTAAATATTTTTCTTGCAAAGTGCTGGGATACATTTATTTATTTTGAATTTACCATTAGAGTTTCAATTGATCTGGCAATTTTCCAGTCAAGCTGAATGCGGCTTATTGTGCACTCGTATCGTTCAAATATCTTTGAAGACAAAATACGAGGAAAAATGGTTTAGTAATTCCGAGAAAAAAATTTAACTTCATACTTTTGTAAAGATTTTTTAAATAGGATATATTTTAATTAAATTTATGATAAAATTTTAATTCCGCATACTCTCCAATGATGTGTGTTTAATTATGTAATTATATATAAAATTCATTCAACCTAAAACAAAATAGAATATATTTTCTGCAAGGAATAAATTACTGTAGAAAGGCAGGATCTTTCTTGAATACAAGAGAAATATCCTCATCGAAATTCAGAAAACGTTCAACCAATAAATTTCCAAACATTGTCTGGAGGTTTCAGGCTTGCGAGATACAGAAACAAAACCAAAACAATTTTTTCGTTTCGCTATTATCAAATTACTTTTAATAAACTTATTTTATGTATCCTTACGATATCTATGTTGGAACTAGATTTATTTCATTACAGAACGTCCTTCAGTTTGATAAAATATTTTATCTTTCTCAAATATAGGAACTCGTAGATTAGTGATAATGCATTTATTTATCTATGTTGCATTGATTTTAACTTTTAACTTAATACATGGCGTCACTTATTACTATGGACCAGGAACAGGAAACTTGCGGAAGATTGTATATCAGAATTAGCAATTATGTACACATTTTGTTCACAATTAAACGTTTAAATATAATGTATTTTTTTAAGTAATAATCATATATAATAATAATAAATATGACTTTCACAAAACGCTATATTTATTCGTGGGAAGAAACGGGTTGTCAGAAGTTCTTTCTCACATTCAAAATTGTTTAAGGAAAATAAATAATAGATAGTAAATATTAAAATGTTTATATTTACAAAAATTGTTGATATATTGCCACATTTGGCACAGTGATGGCATGAAATAAAATAAGACAAAAATAAAATAATAAAATTGATTGGCACATTTACATTTTTAATAATAATTTTTATTTGGAATGTTCGCATACTTTTCATGTGTTTCGACACGACACAAAACCATTAATGTCTTTGTTTCACTCTAAAATATTGGCATGCTTTTATTTATCAGCTTATGTATGCTGTTTGTACACTATATAGGTGGTTTTAAGATAAGTAAATGATTTCTTTTGCGTCAAAAATGTATCATTATTATAAATTATATAATGTAGTACATATCACCTTTACATTTAAGTTACATGGCTATAAATAATCACATGGTAGTTTATTTACATTATACTATTCGAATACCTCGAAAGTCTTTTCAAAACTTTTTATATGAGAGTGCCATTAATAGGATTGCCTTTGTAAATATATTCGACAACTGATTTTGGCAATGACTGCCGCGATGGTATAGCAGTCAACAAGTTGTTACCTATATGCAAATATTTTAAGTGAGGAGTGGAATCAAAGACTGACGGATTCAAAATAGTCAACTTATTGCCGTCTAAAAATAATATCGTTAAAGAAGGTAAATGGGCAAAGGTCAACTTTGATAATCTTGTTATTTGGTTATTGCTCAAAACCAAATCCGTTATTGAGGCAGATTTGAGAAAAGGGAGCTTAGCATTTATCCTAATTTGGTTCTGAGCGAGGAGGACTTTCTTTAAATTTGGACAGCATTTAAAGATGGATCGGTTGAGTTTTTTAAATTTATTCCTGCTGAGGTCGATCAACTCTAATTTCGGCATTGCGTAGACGATGTCTTTGGGCACTCTGTTTAGGAGCATCCCATCAGCATATAAAGTGTCTGCTTGCCAAAACATGGGCAAATATTTGGTTATATTCGTTCTTCCCATTTCAACGATGTCCACACACTTTATATCATCTATTGGAAAACGGGTAGAAGAGGTGGTGAAGTAAACTGTGTTTCTTTCGCTGCAAGGGAGTCCTCCGATATATCCAGCGTCGGCTAGTGATAATGCGGCAATTCTACAAAATACATTGTTTACAAATTCATTTTGTGCTGTACATTCGTTGTATTTGCAAATATTAGTAGGGAGTGCATATTGTAATTATTATTAATTTAGTAAAAGTACTATCGAAAACAGGTAATCGTTATATGATGTAATGCAAACATTGCTCAAATATATGCTCAATAAAAAGACGATAAATATTTACTGTGAATTTTATCAATAAATTGCTTTACCTCTGCTAGAAAACCTTAAATATTAAAGAACGTAAATTTTCAACAAATTTAGGTAACCATTTAATTTAAAAGTTATTAACAAAATATTAATAATTACTCATTAGTTCTGATATTATACCATATATGACAATGAAAATTATATTTTGCGATGTGAGTAAACAATAATGTATATACATATTAACTAAAATTTTGAACACAAGAGGTCTACTTACATAGATATAATTTTGAATAAATATTTTAAATCCATCGTCTTTTTTGAACACACTTCACACCACGTATATCAAATTCGAAATGCACCTTCGTTTATGATGTGTGAGTCGCATGAGAGCAAACGGTAAAATGATGAACAAATATTTCGCTATACTGCGGAGTAATTTTAGGTAGTAAGAATTATATCATTCTCAATTCAGTCCCTCTAATTTTAGATTTTTTACTTGGGAACTTATTTCACCTTTCTATAAATAGTTTCATTTCGCAAAGGCACATGTTTACAAATTTTAACTTTTAAATAAATATATAAATGCTTAGAGTTTGAAACACGTCATTACTATTGAATAGTAAAAGTACGCACCTAAACAAAAATAATTTATAAATTTAACACAAACTTAATAGCAGACATCAAGAAAAAAACAATATGCGTGATTCATTAATAATCCATTTAAAAATTCCCAAATTTAATTGGAATGATTCAAATGGTCGAAATAAACGACACAGTTGTGCCAGTTTATTAATGAAAAAGTAAGGAATATTAATTTTAAAGTCAGTGCTGGCTATTTCTAGATCAGTAATCGTTTGCGGTCCATGAAGCGGCATTTCAATTTGATAATTAGGTACATCCAATAATAACGCTATCGCTAAGTTTAACGAAGGGTCGTTAGAAAATATTTGAGGTCAACTAATTAGAAATGTTCATAATGTGACTTTAATGGAGCATATGACAAATTAAATAAATTCGATTGTAAAGGAATGATTTTTATAACAATTCGGGTTTTGTAAATAGACATGAGGATTTCAAATTCGTTTTGTTAATTCTTGTTTACCGTTCTATCGACCAGGATGTGTATAAATTACAACGAAGAATGCCAGACTCATAATTATCTTATATAACAGAATGCCGAGAGCAAATAGATAGATGGGATTTTAGGTCCGCAGATTGATGTCCGTATTTGCTCAAGTAATTGAGAAAACAATGTTGTTTGCCTGACCTCTGAATTAAAACACATCAAGCATAATCTTTGGAAGAGACCCTCAAACAACTTTCCCATTGGTGTAAAAGGACCCCCTGGATGTTCTCTACATCTGGAGACCTCCCCTTGCACCAGAAGATACTTTTACACCTTGGTGGAAATAGCACCTTTCCGTATCTCTTTGCGAAAGTGTTCTCAAGGCTCCACAGGTTAATATTGTTCCAACACGCCGTATAAGTTGCAAAGTTTTCCGCCAACTATTTTCGAAAGTTGAGAACGCATTATTTATTCTACGTATCTCTTGTATTATATTACATCCTACGCTGGAGCAGCGAAACTTTAACTGGTAAACAAATTCGACATTACTTCGTGAAGTGTGTTGCTTATCAGATTCTTATATTGGACATATCGCAAAACTGAATAAATTTATTCTGCAAATCAATCATATCTGATTGTGCTTGGAATATTTTGTTTCCAGGAGGCGCATGGCGGTTTATTTATAAATAAAATTATCTTTTGTACAAGAAGATACTGCTTTTGTCGAAACCTAATTAACATATATATATATACATGTATATAATTCAAGTCAATATTGCTATAAAGAAATACCTTAGGGTAAAGAAACACTTACAAAATTCTAAATAAATGCTGCTCTAACGTATTCGGAAGATCAATTTTTATTTATCCCATATTTTCCTGAATTCACTTTTTTTCTAAAGTTTCACTGGTTCATCCGAGAAATTGTATGTAATACTTAATTAACATAATTGATACTGGTAAGATTAAAACTAAATAATTAACCATACATTCTGCTGTTGGCTAAAAATTAAAGCACTTAAATCTACATTATAATATTGTTACAAAAAATGTCGGCCAACTCTTGGGGCTTGGCCTCAGATTGAAATATTTAATGAAATTTCTTATTAATAATTGTGGAACGTTTAAAAACAATGTTAATGCTTTGAATGTCGGTTAATATTTTAAACATATTTAGAAATTTACATACGAAAAGTTTTAGATCGGTGAACGTTTCCCAACGTTTATGCTGTTATTAATTTATTGATTACTGTGCACACCTTTAGTTATTATCTCATTTCCGCTATTGCTGTCGTTACTCATTAAAAATGTCTCCAATACATAACTATTTTATTGGTTGGCAGGTAGTCTGCAATATCTCACGAAAAATTTCAGACAATTCATCGCAAGGCTTTTTGAAAATATCTGAATAAACAGCTTCAGATAATATTTTCAGATTGATTTCACAACTTCTATGTTACTTTATCAACAGCTTCATCTTCATCTCCCGAATCTTTAGCACTGGTGACTGAGACATTTACAAAAACAACATTTTCATCAATTAGGTTTTGGGTTTTACCTTTATCATCACCTCACACCATATCTATAGCCAGCTATTCAGGTAGACATCTTTCCAATTTTAAACCGATTTCTTTGAAGAATATTAATGATAACTAAAACAAATGGGCAAACATAATTGTACCAGAAATGACTTGACAGTAGGCACAGTAAATGACTAGCGTTACAATATGGCATTTTTCCTGCAAACTCCAAGTTATAAAAAAAATCCAGAAAGAAAAAAAAACACACACACTTCAAAAGAAAAGTGTTTTGACTTTATAAAAGATGATTTATTTCCAAAGTGTTCCATTTTAATCACAGTAAACATAAAAAAAAGAACTTTTCTGCACATCTGCTTTTCTGAAAATGTAGGCAATTAAACCTGCTCAATAATTATTTCAAATATGTGTTCAATGTGTTGCGACTTGGCAAAACTAAATAGGAGAATTGGGTTAATTGTATCAAAACGATATGCAACCTTTCATTCAACCGCGTATAATGCGATCTTGGATATAAATATAGGAAACCAACGTACCTATATTGCTATATCAAGTTTACTAAGAAAATAAAACAAAGAAGTTCAGCAGCTGTGTAGTCTTCTAGGTATGTATATTCATACCTGCACAATTGGCGGAGGCGCACGGTTGAAACACACACAGGCAAGTTTCTTATTACAAACATAATGGGAAAATTTAAGTTATTTAGTGATTTTCAGAGGAATCCAGGATATGTAGTGAAACTTTAGTATTAGCAATTTCCTTCGCTGATAAGCCTGTAATATTATCCTCGCCATGATGAAAGCTCAAACTGGCGGTGTTTGTATCACGGTAAATTGGCAAAGGTCCGTGTTTCCTGCGGTAATTCGCATGCTCAGGAATTCTGATGAGTAAGGAAAAATTGCTTGCTGAAGGTAAACGGATTTCACGACTTTTGGTTACGACGTTGGTCTCGTAATAGTACGTAGTGAGTCCCAGTCCTGACCTATCCAAGCTTTATCGATCCCTATGCACCTGCACGTAACAAGACTCCGCTGAAACTCACCCTCTCTCTCTCTCTGCAACGAAGTATTTTTCCAGTCTCTTTGTCTCTGAAGTATCTCGCAACTTCTTAAACGGGCCATTTAACCCATTTCCTTTCTAAACGTTTATAGAAATTGCATTTTGATATTGAGCCATTGAAAACTACCATATTCTCACTAAAAGTTGCCACTTTATTTTATAATAATATTATTTTACGTGATGAAAATTGAGGCACTATATACATTTTATTAAGATAATTCACCTGTAGTTAAACCACAATCTCTCCTAACACCGTATTAAATAAACAAAACTTCAGTTTACTGAAAGTGCTTTCGCGTAGAATGAAAAGTATTCACACTGCGAATCGAGCGCAGAATTTCAGAGAGTAAACTTGGGGATAAAGAATACCCTTTGAATTGGTTCTTAATGTTCTTGTTACGTTCAGAATTGCTTCCGGAAGGCTAAGAGCATCGCTCCCAACCCCGCGAACAAAATCAAACTCAAACAACCTGAAATAACACTCTCGGGACGAATAAACAATCCCCTATATAATTCGATTAAAAATTAAAGTCATCTTGATATAAAGAACTGTTTGCTTTTATCCCATGGAAAATATTTAATGCTACAGTCACATATGGAGCAGGGTGATTGAAAATATTAAGGGCGTGCGTTCAATCAAAGTAATTTTCAGTTCAACCTCAGCCGTTCTTCTCGGTTTTATACATTGATAATTGGAAGCAATTGAGTTAAACAAGATCCAATTTTGCTTTGCATTTGTCTCTTTGAAAAGGAGTTGGCAGTATAGCGGTTGCTAAAAGGGATGGGAGAAAAGAATTTATCTTGTAAATTCTCAATTTGTGCGCCTAAAATGAAACGAAATTTACATTTAATTAAATTTGCAAATAAATTATCTGCAATTTTCATACTCTATGCTAGGTAATTAAATTGGAGAAGAGGATTTCGCTATGTTAGAAGAGTCGCTGTATTATTCGAGGTATTACGAAATGTTACTTACAGTTAACACACGAAAGTAACATAATTTTAGGTAAAGTCAACTTACTGATTAAACCAACATATTTTTTGGAGGCCTAAAGAAGAAGAGAGTAGACTGAAGAACAAGATGACGATCGCCACGTTTTAGGGATGAGAAAACCCGAACACAATTCAATTTTAGAATAATCCTTGAAAAGTATGCTCATCCTCGTTCCTCCCATAGATTTAAGCGGTTGCGCATGACAATTTTTATAACTGAAAAAAGGGCAGCAATAAATAAGTAAAATATTGTATTTAATTTTATTTGCGCCCCAAAATATAAAAACTTGTTATAAATATATTAAAGTGGGTGTGAATCATTAGACGATCGACATTATGTAAAATGCCATGAATCAATCATGATACAAGATGAAGACAAGCAATTTATAGGGAAAGTGTTCCCTTACCCGAACCATTAGTATAAAATCTCCATAAATCTTTTTTTCTAAGTGCAAATGTAAAGCTCCAAAAATTTATAGGCCATAGATTCATGCACTTGAGAACTCACTTCCCCAAGCAAGTTAAAAGAGTTGTTTATTGCGGAAGGCGTGGATTTAATTTCGGGAAGAGGATGTAAATTTGAATAAATCTGGGAGAAGAGGCAGAAAACATCTATTATATGAATATGATTGAGTCTGCATTTTAAGATTCTAATTTTGTGGAAGTCTACGGACTTTTTTTATATTTCTTAAATTGGTCAACGGATTTTATTAACTTTATGAGAATGTGTTAAAGTTTTTTAAAGAAATAAACTAGTCTAAAAGGAAAGAGTGCTCTTGCTTAATTTGAGTTCCTGGAGCGAAGTACTTTATTAGGTTACTGTAAAAACTAGACTGGGAAAGGAGAACGAGAATGCGCGCTAGTTTTAAGTTTAATTTTGCGAGCGGCGTTTTATCTACCCAAGAGAATTGTTCTTTGAGAAGTTATCGAGCATTCACTGTGCTATAAGCATAGCATTTTGATAAGCGCGTCGTTTAGATGCAATTCTGCACTTTAATGCCGACGATAATGAATTCTCCCGCATTTGCGTCTATACATAACGCTCCAGTTCTTGTTCCTGTGTCATTACACTGTAAAATGCTTCCCATATAAATCTCCCCATAATGAATGGAAAATAATCCAGTAACTATGATAGATGGCAGTTTCATAATTCATTTTCCACGGAAAAATGCATTGTAATAACTTTATAATCAGAGCCTGCACAATAAAAGAAAAACTCTGCGAGAAAAATTAATTTTAGTCAAAAAGGAAAAAATTAATACCTCGCAAACCCGCATGGAGTTGGAAATTATAATGACATTTTGGATTAGCCCAAGCCTCGGAAAGGGGCAGAAACGAGGTCGCGCTTCGTGATGTAAACGATAGATACTGAGGGATTAGACCGATATAAAAGTCTTCGAATGAATTTTATATATCTGACAAGTCCTAGATTGCA
The DNA here is from genome assembly GCA_033557875.1 of Quadriops clusia. NCBI lineage: Eukaryota > Metazoa > Arthropoda > Insecta > Coleoptera > Hydrophilidae > Quadriops > Quadriops clusia. The sequence continues at coordinate 12,026 of JAWQRP010003434.1, forward strand.
AGTCATATTTCATATAAGCGGAAAATATTCAAGTAGATTAATTATATTAAAATATTGAAAAATTTAAAGTTGGTTTAACATTGTATAAAGTAATATTTTTACATGTATTTTTATTCAGGTTAAACTTAAATATTATCGCTCCAGCTTTGATTGTATTAACATATTTGACGCCACTTCCCCTATTAGCGCGTTTATACTATTTGAGGTAATGTAGTAAAAGCGCTGATTGCTTTTGAAATAGTTACAAATCTAGAGTTAATTACTGAGGGGAAACCAAGTGGAATCTGAAGTTAATATATGGCTCATATTGCCAGTTTGTGGGGACATTACTGACACATTGGAGTAGAACTTATTACACTGCTCTTTAATTAATGATCAGCATGATATATCACAATTATTCCTGCACAGAACTGATAGAAAGTTATTTGTATTATACGTGGAAAAGGCATTCTATTGTAGTTACTTTTAATTAGTTTTCAGTACACCATTCCTGTAATTAGTGACCGTATGTTTTTTGTTCTTGACCTGTATTACTTAATTAAAGTAGACCGCATACAAATTGCCTAAGATATATTCAACAAAAACATTGCGTGCTTTTTCAGATAAAGGAAAGTGTCACGTTCTGATATCATTGAAGTACCTACATACTGTGGCTTGTTGTTTTCACGTAGAAATGTAGCTGAATCCTAAAGAGGAGTCTTTTAGTTGAAAGTGAGGTAAATAGAGAAATAAAGTTAATGATTTTTCCGGAATATATTTGAAATTAACCTAAAAAGAGAAGTTAATCTCTATAACAATTAAATTCAGTTTTATAGGGATATTAAACATAATACAGTGAACGTTATAATATTTATTGCGTGTAATGTCCCAAGCTCAGCGGCACGATGGCTCGCGGCTTTTCCGAAAGAGATGGAACAAATATGTATTTTCACCTCGCTGAAATAATAGGGCGGCACTCGATCTTTTTAACAAGACCACTATATTTTAACATTTTTATTAAATTTACTAATTCACATCTATTCAATGATACCGCTTGGCTGATTGGGTCATGTATAGTTTCTGAATTAGTTTTTGAAAATCATTTTAAAAATACCACCATATTTAATATTCAATATAGTGTAAATATGTACCTATGTATGTAAGTATACCTACTTTTGAGATTTTATTTTGCATCATTGCCTGCTTCGGGGTTTACCCGTCTTAAATCCTAATATTATTCTAGTTATTGTTGTAGAAGAGGCGTGAAAGATATATAACAATAAAATTGAACACTAATATACAGGGTGGTCCAGCTAAGAAGGCCCACTTAAATTACAGCGTTATTAACAAAGATATAATTTTCAAAATTTCAGGACTTACTCTACGCATAA
>JAWQRP010003435.1:0-13392 GCA_033557875.1 Quadriops clusia
GGGAAGGGACAGAACGGGCCAGGAAAGGACTAGACGGGGCGGGATAGGACGGGACAAAAAGGAACTAGAAGGGACGGAATATGACAGGAAGAGACGGAACGGGACAGGAGGAGCCAAGAAGAGACGGGACGAGACATGAAGGGACTAGGCGGGAAGGGACAGGAAAGCACAAAAAGAAACTAGAAGGGACGGAATATGTTAAGAAGAGACGGAACGGGACAGGACGAGACAAGTAGGGACGAGACAGGAAGGGACTAAGCGGGAAGGACGGGACAGAAAAGGACTAGACGGGACAGGATAGGACAAAAGGAACTAGAAGGGATCGAATATGTTAAGAAGACAGGGAACGGGACGAGATAAGAAGGGACTAGGCGGGAAGGAACAGGACGGGACAAGAAGCAACTAGAAGGGACGGAATATGACAAGAAGAGACGGGACAAAAACGGACGAGACGGAACGAGACAGGAAGGGATATGGCGGGACGTTACAGGACGGGAGAGGAAAGGACTACTAGACGGCATGGGATAAGGAGGTACTAGAAGGAACGAACGTGACAGGAAGAAATGGGGCGGGACAGAAATAGACAGGACGGGACGGGACAGGAAGGGACTAGACGGAATGTGACAAGAAGGAACTAGAAGCGGCAGAATATGACAGGAAGAGACGGAACAAGAACGGACGAGACGTGACAAGAGGAAACGGGATGAGACGGGAAGGGACTAGGCGGGACGTTACAGGACGGGACAGGAAAGGACTACTAGACGGGACGGGACGAGGAGGTACTAAAAGGATGGGACGTGACAGGAAGAAATGGGATGGGACAGAAATAGACTGGACAGGACGAGGCGAAACAGAACAAAGTACTAAAAGGGACAGGAGAGTCGGATGGGACAAGATGAGACACGAAGGCTCTAGAGGGTACGGAACATGGCGGGACAGGAAGGGACTAGACAGCACAGCACGCAACGAGATAGGACGGGCAAAAGGGACTAGATAGAACGGGAATGGACGAATCGAAACAGGACAGACAAGAAGAGACTAGAGGAAACGAGCAGGATGAGACAGGAAGGGCCTAAACAGGACGGGACAAGAAGAAACTAGAAGGGGCTGGAATGTGGAGGGAGAAGAAGTGACTAGGCAAAATGTAACGAGAAGAGACAGGATGTGACAGGAAGGAACTAGGCGGAACGAGACTAGATTGGAAGGAACTAGACAGAACGGGGTGGGTGTTACGGTAAAGTACTTGACGGGGTGAAGCAGGCGTGAGGGAAAAGGACATGATAGAATGGGACCGGACGAGAAGGAACGGGAAAGAGGTTATGAGATAGTTAAGAGTAAGAAAATAGAATATGTAACAATGTCTTCGTCTCTCTTCTACTCTTTCCATGTACATTTCACATTCGCCCTTTTTAAAAAGACTAATTACTTCAAACTCCGTTCGAAGAACGGGTACGTCTGCTAGTCCTAATATATGTAAAATCCAAATACCATATAGATAGTCATCAACGCAAACCCAAAACCGGCCACGGGAAAATTCTGAAATTTTTCTGGGCGTTTCCTTGAACGTCGCAGGCGCGCACTAAGAACCGGTTTTGAAATGGGGCCCCGGGATGTCAACTTTTGGGGCCCTTCAATTCCACATAAGAGCCCGTGTAAATTCCGAGTTGTTTACGTATCCAACGTATTGGAGTTTTAGAAAGAGAAAAACATACGCCGGTAACTGTGGTGCTCGCTTTTTAATTTGACGGGCGGTAATTTTTCTCCGTCACCGTGACGTTCGTCAGGGGATAGGTTAGCAATTGATGGGTGGCGCCGTCAGTTTCTCCGTCAACGTGACGTTTAGTCCGTTAAGTCTGGTCAGCAGGGCCCCCTTGTAATGAAGGATGGCGGCGTCATTTTCTTTGGGTCACAGTGACATTCAGATGTCACGTCGACCCCTCTATTGGCGACCTGCCAAGAGCCAAGAGCGCGAAAACCCCGCGACGACGTGACTATTACAGACAGCTTTACACCTGTGAGTCCCCAGAATTGCCCAGTAAAGGTACCAAACGTGGTATTTTATGTACGGCGTGTATAAATTTGAGATACGGATATGGCAATTTAGGGTGGAGAGAGGCAAATAAATACCTTTGAATCCGTGAACTCCAAAAATTAACCCGCGCGATAGACCAAATTGGAACGCCAAGGACGACGAGGATGAACCTATGGCTATATCGACGTCTCAAATTTTCTAGGAAGCCCCCACACGGTGAGACGACAGATCTTTGGTAAATTTTGACACAACTTTGACGAATTTATTGATTGGCACAGCTCACTTGTGCCGTTCAGTTCAAACACGGACATTTAGAATTCAGACTATTAATTTTAAATAAGAATTACCGTACGCAATAGTAAATATAGGTGTTGTAAAAACGAATACGTCTTTTGTGTTTGAAAAATGTAAAAAATTTTAAAGTGTTAATTGACTTTGTAACTGAAATCGGCTTGAAATTGTAATACAGTTACTTACTATACTATTGTATTTACGTGTGACAAAGAGCTCAGACTCGAGGCCAAATATTTTAATAAAAAAAAGTCGATGGTTGCCATATAATCGTAAACCTCTATGGCAGCGGTCGGCAACCTGCGGCCCGTGGGTCGCCTGCAACCCACCACGTGGTTTTGTGCGACCCACTAAGTGGTTCACTGCTAGTTAAAAACAAAGAAATAAAATAAAACGAAATAAAATAAATTGAAATAAAATTAAAATAAAATAACGCAAGGGCACCGGTCTAGAAATTACACCAGGGGAGATGACGGGAAGGAAAATAAAACGAAATAAAATTAAAATAAATAAAATAAATTCGAATTAAATTAAAATAAAATAATGCAAGGGCACCGGTCTAAAATGAATAAAATAAATTCGAATTAAATTACAATAAAATACTGCAAGGGCACGGGTCTAGAAATTATACCAGGGGAGACGACGGGAAGGAAAATAAAGTGAAATAAAATTAAAATAAATTCGAATTAAATTAAAATAAAATAATGCAAGGGCACCGGTCTAGAAATTATACCAGAGGAAATGGCGGGAAGGAAAATAAAATAAAATAAAATAAATTAGAATTAAATTAAAATAAAATAAAGAAAGGGTACGGGACTAGAACGGGAACGGGAATTAAACCGGGAACGACGACGGGATGGAAAATAAAATAAAATTGAATGAAATAAAATAAATTAGAATTAAATTAAATTAAATAAATTAGAATTAAATTAAAATAAAATAAAGAATGGGTACGGGACTAGGACGGGAACCGGAATTAAACCGGAAACGACGACGGGAAGGAAAATAAAATAAAATAAATTAGAATTAAATTAAAATAAAATAAAGAAAGGGTACGGGACTAGAACGGGAACGGGAATTGAACCGGGAACGACGACGGGAAGGAAAATAAAATAAAATTAAATAAAATAAAATAAATTAGAATTAAATTAAAATAAAATAAAGAAAGGGTACGGGACTAGAACGGGAACGGGAATTAAACCGGGAACGACGACGGGAAGGAAAATAAAATAAAATTACATAAATTAGAACTAAATTAAAATAAATAAGGGAAGGGCAGTTATGATGAGAAGAAATTATCTATGAATAATATGAAATTACAATATATATTTTTTTTTAATGTAGATTTTTTAATAAGTTTTTTTAATATGTGTAAGCCACAAATTGCAGGCAGCGGTTTTCCTAACATAAAGCAGCTCCCAGCATAAATACCTAGAATCTAAAATTCAGAGATTGAAATTAAAATTCCGGCGCTATTCAGCGCGGATTTTTATAGAGCCATAATTTCAGCGCCGCCCGAAGAATTTTCAGGCTCATGTGTGCCCTTTTCTCCCTTTGGCTCTTTGAGCCGCTGTACTGTAACTTATCTATTAAATTCCAATGAGGGGTAGTCGCCTCATTTTTCTTTTATTCCGGGGAAAAGAAAATTGCGGCCATAAATTATTGAAAACGTGCCGTTTGGAAATCTTGAATCAGGTAATGCGAATGGAGTAAATTTCAGGGGGAAAGTGTGTGTAGATCAAAATTATATTATGTATAAAATTATAGTCAATATAATTTTATAATTAATATAATTTTATACTTAATATAATTTTATACTTAATATAATTTTATACTTAATTTAATTTTATACTTAGTATAAATTTATACTTAGTATTTATACTTAGTATTTATACTTAGTATAAATTTATACTTAGTATTTATACTTAGTATAAATTTATACTTAATATAATTTTATACGTAATATAATTTTATACGTACTATAATTTTCTTCATAATTTTCCTGCCATTAAATTAAATACACAATAAGTCACAAAATCAAAGAAGAGCAAGTGAAATAAATCTGGAATTCCTACAAGGAGGTAAAAAGGAAAAGAAGGTGATCTGTTTTACACGAAATTCATAACGTTATATGAGGAAAGAAATAAAGGAAAGATAAAAGGGACAGAGTGTTGTGTTTCCAAGGGGGTTTGCTTTCAAAGGGTTTAAATTGTTGAGGCGAAATAAGAGAATTAGTAGACACAGCCGGCCGGAGAGGCGAGACGTTTAAAATATAATGTACAGGGGAGATACTCGATGGAGGAGGATAAAAATGGTTCTCATAAAAGAAGTATGCAAATAGTCGCTTTCCCAGCCGAAATTTCCAATTTAAATTCATTCGAGAGTTCGTCATGCTTGCGGGCGCTTTGATATTTTATACCTACCGAGATCTCTGACGTGTAGTCACAGCAACTTACTTTCAGGGAAGGAAAATAAAGTGAAATAAAATTAAAATAAATAAAATAAATTCGAATTAAATTAAAATAAAATAATGCAAGGGCACCTGCCTAGAAATTATACCAGGGAAGATAACGGGATGGAAAATAAAGTGAAATAAAATTAAACTAAATAAAATAAATTTGAAATAAATTAAAATAAAATAATGCAAGGGCACCGGTCTAGTAACTTACTTTAATAGTAACTTACTTTAATATTAACTTATTTTCACAGTAACTTATTTTCACAGTAAGTTATTTTATTAGTAACTTACTTTAACAGTAACTCATTTTTACAACAAGTTATTTTAATACTAACTTATGTTACTCGGTATAGCCAGAATGAACAGACGAGCAGAATCTTATTATTGCAATTATCAGTTTGTAGCTCCTTTGAGTGGAAAGAGGAAAATGATGGAAGATTTTTCTCCGGAATTCAGGAATGTTTTTCATCGCGCGAAATTGAGGAGATTCTCGCGCCAACTTTCTAGGAGCAAGTCGACGAATTCCCGGGAGAAACTTTTTTATTGATTAAAACATTTGCAAAACTTGGAACTGCAATAAATTAATTTGCGTGTTTAATTGCTAGAGAAGAGGGTCTCGGCCTGAGCGCGGGTCCTTCGATGATCTATAGTTCTGTTTACTTCTTCCAGGACCAATTTAAAACTAATTTCAGCTGAGTTGTGAATCAAATTATTGATCCAATTAGTTCGCCAATTCTCTTAATTATTTTTTACTAGTTTTGCAGCGATGGTGGTGAATTCAATTCCTTCTGCATTTTTCCACATTCTGACGTTCTATTATTGTGGTGTCTAGTGGAAAATCTAACCGTTCTATTGATTGTCGCGGTTCAATTACCCGAACGGAAAATGTACAAATTAAAAACGAACAAAATGAAAATGAGCAAAACGAAATGAAAATGAAGGAAATAAAAAAGAAGAAAATGAAAATGAACGAAATGAAAATGAAGGAAATGAAAATGAAGGAAATGAAAATAAATAAAATGACCAAAAAACTCCTATCAACAACAAGTTTCACGCACCATCGTGCGGCCGCAGCGAGAACTTTTCATCGCCTGAAAATTGAAATTTCAAGTGAAGCCGATATATTCCGGTAAGGACTGGTTCGATTTGCTCAAAAGCCTGAATGCACTTTCTGTGTACCCCGAACGCGCACACACAGCAAAAGTAATCCGATATTACCGCTGGATTTCCGCACAGCCTTTGCACAATATTTCCCCGACTTACCGCACATCGAGAACGGTAAATAAACAACCGCAATTTTATTCCTTCATGGGAATTGCGCCAGACTGAGTGGCTGCAAGTGTACTGAAAAATGGTTGGTATTAAATATACAATAATACATAATAATAATAATACAGCAGGACCTCGATTATCCGACCTGCTGAAGCGGTCGATTCTGTTAGATTAGCAGAAACGTGCAAAACTAGAAATATTGAATTAAAAATCCTCTATGAACTAAAAATTTTACATGTGCATTTAAATTTCCAGTCGTATAAATAAGTACAAGTGTTAAAAGAGTATCTTATCAATCTCTTTCGCTTTCCTTAACAATTACCCTGGAAGGAAACAAAGTTATTCACTTATTCAAGACCAGGAAACGGATTGTCCTAATAAAGGGCGACGTTGCGCACCATATTTGCTCGACCCTTGTTTCCAGCCCGCTTGATTGAATATCAACATTTTTAACCGGTTAAATCGAATTCTACAAACTAAAGAAACGTCTCGCCTAAAACTCTATTCGAAGAAAAAATTCTGCTTCCTATTACTTAGCTATCACTCCAAATGAATTGCACGTCTTTACACACCAACACCAAAACTAAAAATGAAAAGAGAATAAAATCTATTTTTGTATCAAAGAAGTCAGCGTTTGTAGGCTGGACTTCCCCTCGCTGAAATTAGCTTTCAGAGAATCCGAGGAGCGCAATCCGCACAAATAACAATGACTCAACGTAAACCCAAGCCAGCAGAAGCAACAAGGCAGTTAGGGTTTCGTTGTTTTCCAAGAAAACGAAGGAAGTCTTTTGCTGGCCGGACAAAGGCTGACCCATCTGACCGGAAGGGCCGCTTTGATCCGACTACTTGTCTCTTGCAAGAGCCAAACTCATCGAAAACATCAAACCGTGTTTGTATAATACAATGAGGGGGAGGCCAACTACTGTAGCCTCATTAGCCAGACCCTGTTGGTGTCCTCAAGAGCAATCCATTTGCGTATGAAGGACTGCCGAGGACCTAATTAGCAAATTGATTGAAGTGTCTTTAGTATTTATGGGTTAATCGTCGAAGGAATATCCCAACTACAGAATGTATAAAACTAGAATTAATAACGACCACCAAACATTAAAATTCACTTTGGGGAAATTAAAAGATAGCGAAACATTTTTTTGATATCACTTTAATGTTAAAATTTACAAGATGATCTTTTAAGTATATCAATATTTTAAGTATATTCTGAGCGCTTGACTCCCCACACACAGGAAACGCAAGCGTACAAGCGTCCCCGACAAGCTTTCATAAAAGAAATGGTAATAATCCGAAAACAACCCCCAAGAGCCCCAATCTTCTAAAAGTTTGACGCAGCAGCGAAGGCCATGTATTATGCACGCGACTTGTAATGTGAAATCTGAAAATGACGTAAGGATGGCAAACTAGGGCGGCTTTCTTCCAGAGGGTGTCCTGCGGTTGAAGGGGATGAAAGCGGAACGGCGGGATCCGACTTACATCAGCGAAATGTGTAACACTTTTTATCCGAATAATAATACAAAAGACTCTTGTTAAATGTAGATGGGGCGACCTCACATCCCTCTGGAACCTCGAAAACACCCCCTTACATCCCTCATATCCCCTTATATCCCTCATATCCCCCCAACCCCTTCTTACCACTCACCGCTCAGTTTCTCTCACCCCTCACCCTTTCTCACCACTCACCTCTTCTCACCACTCACTCCTTCTCACCACTCACTCCTTCTCACCACTCACTCCTTCTCACTAGTCACTCCTTCTCACCACTCACTCCTTCTCACCACTCACTCCTTCTCACCACTCACTCCTTTTCACCACTAACCCCTAAAAGTAGGGGCAGCCCCACAGATACTACTAAATTTCCCTTTGTGGTCGAGGACGTTAATATTCAAGTGTCGGGGATGAACAGCAACCCCTTTGTCCACCAAATCTGCTGGCTACTTTCCCTAATTTCAAGATTGTTCGGGATGCGCTTTTGCTCCCCTTAAATATGCGATTCGGGCGCTTAATTGCACGTTTCGTCTCGCAATACAAGCTTTGTGGGTCCCCGTGCGAATTCCCTATATTTCTACAATTGACGGAGACGCGCATTTAACACTCCGTTAGGCGCCCGTGGCATACGTGACCCATGCGTATTGTAACAGAACCGGATTTTTGAGAACTTATTATTGTTCCTTTAATCGGTCGTTTTCTTTGGCGTGAAAGTCTAGTTATTAATTGGTGGCCCATATCGTGTACACATTGACCGCTCTAGTTTCAACAGATTTGCCCCTCGCGATGGTGGACAATAAAATATACAACTCTTACCGGTGAAGTCACCCTCTTACACTGGCTATACAATACCAGCTACCTGCTCTGGCCTTCTGTGTGAACGAAAGTCACACTTTGGCCGCACCCCCTCAAGTCTCCGTTAAGTGAAAGAGACCTGTAACAGATGATTAGCGTCCCGTAAGGACGATTGCCGTAGTACACCTGACTAACCCCGCACTCACATTCGCCGACTATCGGGGGAACACAAAGCATTAGTAACGGCGTTTCGGGGATCCAGTCTGCACTAGTAACGACGTTTCGGGGATCCACTCTGCACTAGTAACGGCGTTTCGGGGATCCACTCTGCACTAGCGCCTCAGCAGCAGCCACATTGGTGACTTACACGCCCGGGGGCGGAGAGCCGGGGCAATGCCTGCCGCCAGTCGCTATACAGTTAGACCACAAGAAAACGCGAGCAGCGACACCTGCCCCTAGCTATCGACTCGATTCTCTTGGCCGAGAGAACTGTCCGACAGCAGGAAAGACAGGCTCGACGCCGTGCTCCTTGATGACCCTCGGGAGCAATCCGACGGAGACGTCCTCGAATTATATGCCAGCTGACTCTCTTGTACAACTAAGATTAACGCTCTCCGGCGGATGATTCCTATGAGTTGTACAAGCTGAGCGCGACAATACTTTCCAGGACACCTCCTTCGAATTACAACAGACGTTCGGATCAGAAGCTAAGTGAATCGCGAACTAGCAAAAGAAGATCGAAAGGCACCATGCAGCTCTCTTTCAACCATCTATACACTATCTATCTACCGTCATCGACGGCCGGCCATGGACTATCTCTTCAGCGAGGGTGTAGGTGGCTTTTATGGTATCGCTTCGGCGGTGGAGGTGGACCTTCTTGCGTCACTCGGCAGGTCCCAACTCGTCTTCGCTTGCTTGCACTTGGGCCTCAGTTCCGGGAATTTCGTCCACTGACGGAAGTTGCCACATATAACAGTCTACTGCTACTGCACATGTAGGTACAGCGGTACCTAAAGACATTGCATCTTATCGAAGGTTATTATTATTAGGCCCCAAAATCGGTCCGCCGCACAGTGTTGCAAATGGACATTCTAGCGCGCCAAAATTATTTAGCTCGATATATTGAACATTTTTAATGTAAAATGCTTATGAATGTTTTTGTGCATACTATTAACATTTATTGTATGTCATTTTGTGGAAACTTTTGTACCTTGTAGAATGCCATGAGGAGATGTTACGTTCAAGTTTCTGCCTTCAATATTCGCGGAAAAAGTTTTTAAATTATTTATTTGGTCCGTCATCCGTTTGACTTCTTGTTTGCTCAGATCTGTTGTTTCTTTTTTAAATAATAATAATAATAATATACTTTATTAGTACCGTAATATTCATTACAATTGAATGTGGAACATGTCAAATAAGGAAAGGTACAACTTGTGAATAAAAACAAAGTGTTGTTCAAATGCAATAGAACATTACAAAGAAAAATTATTTTAGTCTCAGTTTGTGTTGTAAACCTCCTCCATGGAGTAAGGAGCCATACGCACCAGATGTTTTTTTAAAGCTGAAAGAAACGCCCTTCCGCTAATACTTTTCAAGGCATGCGGCAGACTATTGTATACAGAAAGTATTTGGTGATAAACATTCTTCTTGATCCTTGTAGACGATGTCAGTGGCATCCTATACAGCTCCTTGTGGCGTGTGTTATGTGTGTGGTCACGTGAGACCTCCCGGAAGAAGTCTAGATTTTGCCTGAGAAAGGCACAGCAGTCGTAAAATAAAATATTTCATTTTATAGAGACTATGTCCACTACTACCATCACAGCCCCATTTGAATATGAAACTGAAATTGGTTTCTTCAAGATCGTATAACACTTCCTTTTGCGCAGAAAATATTCTTTCAATAGTATGCTGTAACAGTGCACAAAGTCTTATTTCTACACTTACTTCTGTTACCTTTATAGCGGAGTCTAAGGGTAGCAAGCTTTTTTTGATACAAGTAAGTCTTTATATGTAGGAAATATGTTCACGTCTTTTGCTCTTAACATTTTTCTGAAGTTATTGTATTTATGGTAAGTTAAATCATTTTCAATATAAAATGCTAACATTTCTTCAGGTGTATAAGGTTTTGTTTTTGTCTGAGCACCAACAAAAGATTTTTTAGACCTGCTCGCTCTTTTTGGGGACGTTTGAGTAATATCTCTCAAAACATGAGCAGCATCTCTACTACCTGACACATATAAAGACATTTGAGTGGCAAAAGCAAGGATGTCTGGTGAATGACCATCTGTATTTTTTTATCAATTCGTTGTTGAGATCTTTTACTGCTTTCATTGAAATATTTTTTGGGTCTACCTGCACCGCTAGTTGAAGGACTTGTAAACGCGTCTTCCATTGTTACCTGGACAGACGATGACCATGACCGATTTCTTACAATAGTCTTTATGGTTTCAGGAAGTTTTAATTACCCGGACAATCATTTACTACTCTGCTTACAAAAATTGTTCTGGTGACGACCGCTTTTTTCCATTTTCTATTGAACGCTGTAATAAAGTTTTGGGCAATAGGTTATAAGGATTTTAAAACGGGATTATCTCTAGAAATATCTGTATTCAATTTCTCAGCAATATAATGACTAAGTAGCTTCTTCTCGTCCTTCCTATCCTGAAGAAATGCGACTAAGTCCTTATGTAGGATTACGCACGGTTCTAAAAAAAAAAATTGTTGAGTTCGTGTCGCACGTCTCCGCACTTTCTAGTTATTACTATATGAAAGTATATTAAATTTGTAAAATTTTGATATAAAAATTATTATGTCTGCGGGCGACCTTCATAACTAATATCCCACGCAAACATTAAATAAGCAAAAAAATTACACATTTCTAATAATCTTTTTTTTAAATTATTATCTTTTATTTATTAAAAATTTCTCATACAAATTGAAAGTACATACCATCAGAATTGCTCTCCATTTTTCTTCGATGAAAAATTATTCACAGAAACTCTTTTATAGTACGCTAAAAACGAACAAAATTTGTTAACAACGAACCACTCTCTACAAACGTTCAAGTTTAACTGCCTGCTAAGGGTGTTAGGGAAACCGATTTCCCTCACTTTTTTACGGTTTACAATACCTTAGGGTTCTTATAACGGATGTATAATAAAATTATTCATTTCTGAGGACCTTCATTTTTTAAATTTTGGCGCGCTAGAATGGTCATTTGCAACACAGTGCGTCCGTAGGAAAAGGGGCCAAATCTTCAATAGGCTAAAGTTGCAGGAAAACCGATTTACTAATAAAGCGATTTTTTTTATTTTAGTTGAATCCGATTCTCGAATTATCTGTCTACATGATGAAATAATCGGTTTTATTACAAGCGATATGTTACATATTGATACATTGAAAAAACATAACAAAGGTGTGACCAGGAACTAAAACTTTAGTTTGAATTCTTCCTAGAGAAGTAGTTTGGCTCCAGGTCTTCCAAAGAAAAGAGGACTAGAAGGCGGCATTCTTTATTATATAATTAAAAAAAAGTTAATTAATTAGTAATATTAAAAAAAAAAAGAATTTTAATATTATTATAAAATTATTGAATATTTTAGCGTAATCAGCTATATTGGCTCTCTGAAACTGGATGTACGAACTGTTGTCAACCAATAATATTACATTAAAAATTAATATTAATATTTTAATTAAATAATTAATTATGGTGATAGGGGATTAAGTCTGTAATTATTTTTACTTGGAGCGCATAAACACATTCACTATTCAAATTATATTAGTGTATATGACAACAGTACGTACAGTACAACACCCTTTATTCGAACTCCAGTTATTCGAATTGCCAGTTATTCGCATCAATGCGTTGAAGGATTCAATTAATTTTTATAGCAAGCAAAGTTAATAGATTGACGACCTACCAAACAGCTAGGGCTTTAAAGACAGTTAAAGAATTGAAGACTCACCAAATATCTATGGTTTTAAAGGTAGTTAAAGGATTATATATATCTAACGCTTTAAAGACAGTTAAAGGAGTGAAGACATAACAAAGATTGGCATACAAAAACAAAACATTGATATAATCACACTATTTTCACTCATTTAAACATTAAAAACAGGATAAAAATGAACTGCTAACTTTGAACACGTTTTTCTCAAAACTAGGTTTTGCAGAACTATGATTTTAAAAATTCATAACTATCAAACGAAACATGATAGAGACATTTTAAAAACACCGAGATGTCTTCTGTACGTGAATCATGAAAACTCAAATTTGATCCCTGTAAAGCTTTGCAAATAAATCACGTGAAATTTTGCTTTCAAAATGTTCATTTCTTAAGATTTGCCGGCTCTCTCAAGGAGTGTTTTACTTCTTATTTTGGTTGATAACGTTCTAATACCTTTCTGGACCGTATGTATGGGCGTCAGTATTTACCAGGAATTACAAAATTTGTCTTTATTTACCAAATGAAATATATTTGTGGCTGCTATATATATGCTACTCCTACTATTTAATAAATTATGAATTTAGGTAGCTATGGTTGGTCACCTTTGTTTTGGGTGATATGTTACATTTAACTTATTAGATTACGGAATGAAATATACTATACATCACACTCATGTATAAAAGATATGTACCTACCTATTTTCACGGTCTAAAAGAATGGCAAATAAAGCGGAAGTCTATTACACAAAATCAATGGGTAAATCAAAGGTAAACGGGAGATTGGGAATCCGTGAAATCAACAAGATAAATTAAACCCAGATATCTAGGAAATAAAATCAAGAGTTGCAAAATGGAATAATGAAAATTCGCAATAACCTACCTGCAGTGATGTGAAAGAGCGCAAGAATAAAAAAATATAAGGTAATGAATATTTTGATAAATGAAGACTCCCAATATGTAGCACAGATATTTGTGTACTAGTTAATGCCCGTGAAAAATCACGGGCACCCATGTACACATATATTTATTACCATGTACACATATACTTATTGCCATGTACACGTATACTTATTGCCATGTGCACATATACACCTGACCATG